>VIAB01000948.1:232653-248197 GCA_009801035.1 Oophaga pumilio
CCGGAACTTGCCCGGGTGCGCCAGGTGCTGACGCTGGCCCTGCCAAGCATGCTCGTGTGATAACAGAGTATCTTTGGCGTGCTGTAATACTATGTTCGAGTCGCCTCGGCTGTATGTCTCGCAGCTGTTCGTCAGCAGCAACACATGCATGGATAGCCTGTTTGTTAGGCGTGCTCGGATAACACCTTATTGGAGCACGTTCACTCATCACTAATCACTCGCTGTCAGGGTGAAAGGAGTACTGCCCAGCACCTTAAAGCAAAAATGTATTCATTAGAGAACTCCCAATGGCTCTGTTAGGCTATTTCCGTTTCTTCAATTCAAATGCTGGGGGCAAAACACGAATGATCTGCATCTAATTTAGAGAACTTGTCTTAGTAGGGTCTGAACTCAGCTGATTAGACAGCGCATACCCTGGACTGTCCAGAAGACTGGGTGAAGTTTTCACTCCAAAGAGGAAGAACACTTGTACATTGGGGGAGTTTCCAGGCATTCATGTGTGTAGTGCCTAAAAGCCCCAAATTTAGCATTCTAAATGTTGACAAGTATACTTATAGAGCTAGTATATAACAACATTATAAAGAGCTGTAACCAGTGTCTTAAGTCATAACTTATTTTTGATTACTCTATTAAGTTGTAGATTCATCAAGAAACCTTAAAAGGATTGTCTACTACTCAGACAAACCCTTGTGAATCCCTCTTTTTCACACGAGTAAAATAATAACACTTACACTCCCCTTCAATACCAGCACTGTTCCAGTGTTGTGAGCACTGGCTCTCCCTGGGATCGCAAGACATTATGTTACGTGATCTATGCGGCCAATCAGCTCTGGCTTTACTCTCTTCTCCTATGGATGTAATTGACATCGGGAGGAACTGAGAGCTCCAGCTGCTCTTTCACTTCTTCTGGATGTCTTGATTTGTCTGAAAGAAGGGAGAGTGAATCCAGCACTGATTGACACCATGGATCGTGTGGCATTATGTCATCACAAGGGCCAGTGCCGACACCGCTGGCATGGGGCCGACACCGGAGGTGAGCATAAGTGTTATTATTTTACTGGGGGGAAAACATAGGGATTCAGAAGGATTGGTCCTTTAATAAGCATATATGATATATCTGAAAGACACTATTGGGGTAACAGGGGCAGTAAAGTGTGGCCGTTTATGGAAGAATGTTAATGTCACTCATTCATTTTTCCGTTGAAGTTGGAATCACACTTTAAGAAATGTTTTAATAGGTTCTTTGAGATGGCTCCAAAGTTGCACTCGCTCCATTATTACTCATCTTATTTATATACATACTGTGTATTATTACAGATGAGTTGTAGAAGACATTTTTAGATCATAAGTAGGTCTGAGGACTGCATGGGGTTAGTGGCACGTCCACAGTTGTCTGGCCCTTACAGCAACTAAACAATTAGCTTCCATTACTCTATTTTCATAGCCCAATTAAAGCTGAACATAAACTCTGAATATAGCCTTGAATTGTATCAAATTCGACTGAGAGATAAACTGAAATTTACCATTTGGAAATCTTTATTCTTGCTGATGATTTCAATATTATTTTTCCTAATTAATTCAGTTGATGTGACTCCCATGTTTCTATTAATATTCCAGTAACACAAAAGCAATAATTAGTTTTGGGCTTTGTGCCTAATGATGGTGCATGTTGAGAATAACAACTTTATTTTTAAAACGCCTCTCTCTGAATCATCTTAATAAAATATTTTTAGCAAGTGGTGAACAATTTGCCTAAGTTACTATTATCTACTCATCATCATATAATTAATAAACATAATTAAATCTAAATTTTAAGCACAAAGACTTAACACTTGCTTCACCTTTGCAATCACCTGCTTGCAGCGAGTATACACGGCTTATGTTTTAAAGCTAACTTATCATTACAAATCAGACAGGTGTAAATATATATTAAAGTGTTTTTCGGGAATAACTTTTAATTCCCCATCAGCTTCCGCTATGTGCTAATGGCCACTGCTGACAGGCTGCAGCAGTGATATCACATTTGCAGTGCACATGCAGCCACACAGTGGGCAAAGCGGCCATTGTGTAGATGGTAGGAACCCCTGAGCCCAGTGATTGGCTGCAGGAGTCACATGCACTGGATTTCTGACAATATCAAAGAAAAAAATGTCGCTGTCCATTTGTGTTTTTATTTAGATAAGAAAATATGCCGCAGTGGTATTGGAGGAAGAATAAAGTTTGGCTAACATTTATTAAATTGTCCATTATTCCTTTGGCGCCCCTTGAGACCGCTGCGCCATTGTTCACATGGTCTCCAAATACTGACTTTTAGGCCACGTTCAAACGTTCAGTATTTGGTCAGTATTTGACATCAGTATTTGTAAGTTAAAACCAGAAGTTGGTGAAAAATGCTGACGTGGTGACATGTTTCTATTATAACTTTCCTCTGACTGTTTCACTCTTGATTTTGGCTTTCAAATTCTGACCAAATACTGAACGCGTGAATGTGGCCTTATGAGTAGCTTCGCACATAAGAGCTGATCTGGATGTGCATATATGGTGGGGGGACAAATATGGGAAACTGGACATAGGAAGATTATTATTAGTTAAAGGGTTGTTGAAGCGGGGTGTGATAGTTTGGAGGTAGTGCA
Organism: Oophaga pumilio; assembly: GCA_009801035.1. Taxonomy (NCBI): domain Eukaryota; kingdom Metazoa; phylum Chordata; class Amphibia; order Anura; family Dendrobatidae; genus Oophaga; species Oophaga pumilio. The sequence continues at coordinate 235,287 of VIAB01000948.1, forward strand.
TTATGGGAGGACTCTGAATAGAGGGTAAAGTTGAAACCCCTGGATGTTCAGTAAGTATGCTGTCAACAAAGGAACATAGCACATGGTGCTTTCTGTGGGGAAGCTTTGGCTGTCACTATACTGGTAATCAGAGCTGTGGTTGACACTAGAAGTGGATAAGGGTGGCTGGATTGGATGTGTCTCGCAACCATCTCTCAGAACTGAATGTGGCTCTTAAGGTAAGATAGGTTGAGGACCACTGGGCTGGGCCTTAATGGTAGAACAGATCACTACTGTATGAAGCATGACTATTTGCACAATGAACCAATATCAAGTTAAACTGATACAGACTGAATATAGATTTAAGAAGAATTCATATTAAATGGTATATTTCCTAATATCTGGCTGCACGTCTTATGCATGTGGTGCTTTTAGTAGCAATGAAACCTATTAAAGCTTCCGACTAATGCAATAAATGACAATGATAAACACTTTCCTCTGAGCTATTTGGGTCTGAGTGATCTTCAAGCACTGGGCTCAGATTATTCGGAAACAAATCACCTAAAAATAGAATCTCGTTGTCTGCTCTTGTTAATGTCACCCAAGTATTTGCATCCTGGGTGACAAGGTGGATCCTTAGAAGACAAGTCACAGTTGCCCCAAAGCTTGCATCTTCGCTCTGGCTTGAGAGAATAGAGAGCATTTCTGTTACTCCATACATACATTCATACATGATTATTCCCCCCTCTGTGCATCTTATCAGAGTTGTTTTGGTAGAAGGCAGGAATTTGTGGTTTTCTTCATAGCGACCACAAATAAACCAAATATGACAGAATGGCTGCTTGCTATAAATAGTCATTCCGGTGTACAGTTATATTAGGAGGTAGCTTGGATGGCATGATAATACCTAAGAGACTAATCTTAGACGTGCAATGGCATGAGATGAAAATAATTGTCTAAGAATAGCTGACCCAGGGGAGCCAGCATGCTAAAGATATCCATAGACATAAGCTGCTTACGCTTTCATTTATTTAACAATAATCTATAACAGGCTTTCCTTGAAAAGAATTTGTCGTTTTCCATTTTGCAAGCAATATTGATTTGTTGCATCCATGTTCTTTTCTCGGGCCGTAGTGTTTGTAAATGTCAAACTACTGTGAAACAGTGGTTAGTGATGCATAATTAATGAATTTCTGGGGAGTATAATGACAGAAGAGTGACAGCTATTGCTCTTAATTGTAAACTCCAAATATTCGGTAGTGGGTTTGTTTGTGTGTTGGCATGTTAGTTAGCCATATGCATACAACCGTCATCTACCAGTGCAGCACAGCTTGTAACACTTTATATAGTAAGTTGTTTGTCAATATATCTCAAACACCGTGGTACAATTATTGATATGGTTCTCTGACTTTTGCATTTCTAAAACATTTATTGATCCTGACAACTGTCATGGGTTTAGTTTACTGTGACAGAGAGGAGCCAGAAGACCACAGCGTCCGATGTCTCATACTTCTGCGCTGAATAGAAGCACTTCTTCCCTGGGTGGGGGGGGTACAGACTGAGGGCAGATTCAGGAGCTAAAGCAAGGTACGTGGCCCCGGTGTCTTCACCATTAGAAGTAATCTGGAGAGCTAGGGCGCGCCCTAGCGATAGGGACAGGGAAGGAGCCCTGGTCCCAGACACCCAACAACAGAGTCAAGACAGTGACCCAATGAAAGATAACACGAGCAATAACGCTGTAAAGTATGTGGTCAGTGACTGTTATTGATTACTTCTGTCCTTTGTGTGTAGTATTTGTCTGATATCAAAATAAAAGAGACAAATAAAATAATATGAAGGCTAAGCCTAAACTATTGGCTGTGGTGTAGCAGAGAAGATCCAGTGTTACAACAGGCCAATACTTCACAGTGGAACAGGGGAAAAAGTGCCTTATTTTTTTGAACTGTGCTGGAATTTCCAGACAGTTGGCAACCCTGCTTACTACTCATTGAGTCTTCAGACAGCCAACATAGGCTACTCCATGCTCTTCTGCTGAAGGCTTCTACTTTTTACCTAACATACAACGTTTGCAACTGACTGTCCCTGATAACAAACATTTAGATCTGAATAACCCCATAACAAGGCTTCATCTTTGCAGCTACCCTTCTAATAACTTAAAGGGAATATTTAAGTAGATCCTCCTAAACCATCTATATGGGTACACAGGTCATAGGAAACTGAATTAAATGATACCTTGATATCTGTGATCTGATGTCTTCTTCCAGAGAAACCCACATTTTTCTTATATGTAAATGAGCTGTTAAGATCTTTGACACGGGCACTGAGCTCCCTGAGAATCTGTCTCCAGAGCTTATTTTATATGAAAGGGGGCATTTCTAGTGTTAGATATGTAGATTCAACGAAGAGACTGCCAGTCATTACATGTCTCACACTGGTAACTCCCCCTTTTATTTAAACAATCTCTGGAGTCCGATTCTCGGGGAGATCTATGTCCAGCCCATAGATCTTAACAGCTCATTTACATATTAAGAAAAAAAAAAGGATATCTTGGGAATAAGACATTTAATTGCAGCTATCAAGGTATCATTTTATTCAACTACCTATGACCTAAATACCGATATAAATGGCTTAGGAGGGTTGATCTTAATGACAAGTTCCCTTTAATGGGCATGTACACCATATGATTATCATGAATGCACACTCCTAAGAACACTTGTTTCACGATAATCTTGCAGTATTAACAGGCTGCCGATCACCCGAAAAAAAGCAAAATGCTCGTTCATCGGGTGAAATAATCTTTTGGTTTACCCAAAAGATCATCGTTCTCGGCAGCGCTAAGTTCTTTGTAAAAAGACCTCTGGACACCGCCGAGAACAGTGACGGACTATGATGTATTACAGATCATTCAGTGCACATCTGAAGTGCGGTCTGGCTGTGTAAATAGCCTGCAGGTGCTTCAGAGACTTTACTGCTAGGAGCTAAAGATTTGAGCAACAAGCTGGAAGATTTTCCTGTACCAGATGCTGTATTTATGACTATGCTCTATACAGCTACTATACTATATTCTGTACAGAATTCATGGACAAAGTATTATAAATCCTTCTACTTATTGGATTTCTTTTTTTAAGATAGAAAACCAAAAATATACTGCAATTATTAATGTGCCTTTTGCTGTCACTACATTACTGCATGATAGGATTGTTCCTTCTCTTCCCACAGCTGTATTGCTGCTCCTGAGAGATCAGGAGTAGTGTTGATCGAGTACTTAAATGCCCAAATGCTTGGTACTCTAATCAAGCACGTCGGTCCCTCAGATGTGTTTGACGAGAGTAGCGAGAATAATGGAAGTGAATGGCAAACTCGAGCATTTTTCCGGAGCCTCTCCCTCTCGACTCAGATCATTCAAATGAGCTTCTTACGGGGACCTGAGCACCACACGACACTCGACTCGATACTCAACTGAGCACTCCAATGCTTGATTAAGTATCGAGCACGCTCGCCCATCACTAAGGCCTCTTTCACACTTCAGTCGTTCGGCGTCAGTCAAAATCCGCCTTTTAGAGGAAAAAACAGATCCGCCTTTTTTTTGGCGGAGTCCATTTTCTCTCCCATAGAGTTGCATTGGTGACGGATTGCGACGGATGGTCGTCCGTTCGATCCGTCATCTGACGGATCCGTCAGAAATTTGACGTCCGCTGTCTGTAGTAGACGGACATTGGAACGTTTTTTCTCTCCATCGAAAGGGCGGACCATAACGGATCCGTCGCATCTGCCTTTTTCTATAATGGTTGCCTATGGGTGGTGGATCCGTTGTCATCCGTTATTGACGGAATCCAAAGACGGAATCCGTTATTGTATTCAGAGCATGCCCAAAAGCCCTTCTGGGGTCTCTCTCTCTCTCTCTCTCTCTCTCTCTCCCCAGAACAGCATGTACACAGCTCAGAAGTTCAATTCCACAACCTTGACGGATCCGTCAGAAAACTGATCCACTGCATTAGTGTTTCACAATCCGCAACGGATCCGCTTTGTTCACACTTTGGCGGATTTTGACTGACGTCAAACGACTGAAGTGTGAAAGAGGCCTAATCAGGAGCTCTATGACCAACTCTTAGGCCACGTTCACATGCTCACTATTTGCTCAGTATAAAACATCAGTATTTGTCAAAACCAAGACTAGTGAAAAATGCAGAAGTGGTGACATGTTTCTATTATACTTTTCTTTTCATTGTTCCTGTCCTGATTTTGACTTACAAATACTGATGTAAAATACTGACCCAATACTGAACATGTGAACACATCAGTTTTTTTTACCTATCCATTATTTCTGGTAATAGATTTTTTTTTTATTGTGATGAATGTGACTTTTCATTTATTTATTTTTTTTGTGGAACAATTGTCTGGAAAAAGAATGTTGACATGTCCAACTTTGATATGTGTTATGGATCAAACTTGTAAGTCAAAGTCACATTGAAAATAAAATAACACATTGATATCATCCATGTGCTCTCCATGTTTTACTGTTTAATGGGAGGAGCTGAGATTTTTTTTTCATTTGAGAAAAAAAACGATACAACAAGGATTGTATAACCTGACACATGGACCAAAAAATGGGTCCAGAGCCCTGAAAAAAACATGGACCATTTTTCATGTATGAGAAAAAAAACGATGTGTGAAACTAGCCTTAGGCAGGTAAAAGATTTTTAGAATACTTTGTGAGGGAAAAACTAAGCTACTTGTACGTATATAATCCTTCTTATTGACTCACTGCTCCAGTACTTCACATTCCACAATGCATAGTTGTTAATTTGAAGGTACAAAGTTACATGACTATGAATAAAACAACTGAGCCAATCACTACAGACAACCACAATAGCAAAAATCACATAAATGTAACAAAAGTGACTTCACATGGAGGATACTGTACCTTAAAATAATCAATTTATTTATATAAATGATGACTGCAAAAAACAGTATGAGCATGTGTAAGCACAAAGAGGGAAGAACAAAGGGCGATTGTTCTACTGGAAGGTTAGCAGAAAGAATTCATTGTACTACAACAATACTTTCATCTCAGAAATCATGTGGAAATCTCACTAAGCACTGGCTTATATAAATAACAGAAAAATTGCTTATTTTTTATGTTCCGATAAATTGCCCTTAATAAGTGATGATGATGAATTGATCGACAATACAGTATAGCAAGCAGATTGGAGCACTTTTGCTTACATTTATATTTCAATATTCAGGTTTTTGTATTAACGATCATTCTTACAATCTACTGTCCCTCTACTTTACTATGAATTTTCATGTATTGTTTAATTGGAGGACATATTTAGAATGGGTATTGATTGTAAAAACTAGGCTTATACAAAGGATTTCTTGTTTGATCATCATCTCTTACACAAGGAGGGTAATTTAAAGGGGTTAGCCAGGCTTGATATTGATGGCCTATCCATGGATAGGCCATCAATATCAGATAGATGGGAGTGTGACACCTGGCACCCTTGCCAATACATTGTTATTGGTGTCAGTGGCGACCGGAAGTGATAAGTTACAAAGCTGTATAGCACAATTTTGTGAAGTGTATATTGGCAGCAGCTGGGTACTACAGATCCCCTTATAGTGGATATGCAGTACCCTGCCGCGCAGGGATGTGGAGTCGGAGTCGGAGTTGTGGAGTCGGAGTCAGAGCCTATTTTGGTGGAGTCGGAGCTGGAGTTGGAGTTGGTGTCATGGAAATTGAGGAGTTGGAGTTGGAGTCGGAGGTTTGGCTTACCGACTCCACAGCCCTGATATGAGGGAGTCGGAGTCGTGGAGTCGGAGTTGGAGTCGGTGTCATGGAAATGGAGGAGTCGGAGTCAAAGTTGGAGTCGGAGGTTTGGCTTACCGACTCCACAGCCATTGTAGATGTAATTCCACTCCAGAACTGATCACTTTTGGCTGATGTTGACACCAAAAAACAGCTGATTGGCGAGATTGTTGGTTGTCACACCCCCAATGATCTGATAATGATGATTTATCCTAAGCCCAGGCACTCAATAAAAAGTCCTGGACAACCCCTTTAAGGCTTAGAATCAGTGACTAAGCATTCATAAAAAAAGTCTGTTCCAGATTATTAGTTTGTGTATACATACTGATGATCACCTTTCAAATGAGCATATGTCCGATTGAAGGGTGACTGGATCTTTTTTGCCAGCACAAATATCATCATTATTGGCAGCACATCACCCTGGGTAAACAGGAGATGTGCTGTCACTAATATGAGCCAGTATGGGGAAATAAGGATCATATTTATGATTGCTCTGTTCCCATCAGTACTTGTTGGCCTGTGTCAACAGGTCAGTATATAAGCGCCAATCAGCTTTTATATAGTTGAGAGGTTAATGGGTGGAAATCAGCCCATCTGCTTGTGCTTTTAGTTGAATATTTTAATGCAAATATATTAATTATATATAATGTTTTTATCGTGGTACATAAGTTCAGAGTATAGAATGATAGTGATAGTGTTCTCCAGAAGTTGCAATTATATGATCATATGATAATCTCAGGAACTTTTACTGATCACCTAAATGAATTGGCCATTAATAGGAATGAGTAAAAGAAACAAAGTGCAAAACCAGGTATAGACACTTGTTTAGATGATGTTCTAAATAATAAAGGGAACGTGGTGCACGCTGGAACAATGCAACCTGGCCAGACCCCCATTAATCATACTAAAGATAAGCAATTCATTATTAAGTCATAATGAACCTTTTTAAGTGCAATGACACAGTGCTGAAGTGTTAAAAAGTAATAAAATAATACTCACACATAGAGATGAGCTGATCGATTTCTGGGACTCCAGTCCAGCGACTAGGTCAGTGGTACCTGGCGGTTTGATGGAAGGCCTGTGGATCTCTTAGCTTCCTGTGTCCCCTCTACGGTTTTTGATCAGCCAGGGCTGGTGTAACACGTCACACACATGATGCTTCACCAGCCCCAACAATTCAAATGTTGCTCTGGAAATGCAGGAAGTAAGAGATTTGCAGGCCACCTGTCAAAGCACCAGGTGTCAATGTGGTGGACGCTGGATCGGAGTCTCAAAAATTGATTCACCCTTCCCTATGTGTGAGTATTATTTTATTACTTTTTAACACTTCAGCGTTGCATCACTGCACTTAAAGAGGTTAACTGTGACTTAATAATAAATGGCTTATCTTTAGTGTGATCAATGGGGGTCTGGTCTGATAGCATTTTTACTGTGGGTGCTGTGTTCCCTTTATTTTCTTACATAAACACAGAACCACTGTTCTGGACTCTGGATCAGAATTACAAATTCAATGACTTTGCTGAATTTTCCCCCAAAATCTGATTTGGGGTGAATAAATTTGCACAAACTTCAATACTGGAAAACTTGTAATTCCCTGGATAGCACACATGGTGGAGAGGAGAGAAAAAACCTCACTGATCAAAAGAGCTTACAATTTACAGATGACAAAGAAAGAACCCCACGGACCATTAGAGCTTACAGTCATGCACAGTATGGGAAAGACTAAGTGCAACATGAAGGGATGAGGGGAAGGAAGCCCAGACACCAGGGAAAGGGTGAGTGGAGACCCCCTAGGCAGATTTAATAACACCCTATCTGCCCTACCATCCTAAATTGGTTCCTCACCAATCAATGAGCAGGAAACCTAAGCCCTGTATCTCCCTAGAGCTAAACCCTGGTTATGGAGGGAGTGGGATGAGCACTGGTCAGTCACCACTGTAAACTAAAGACAAAAAGGTACACAGACAAGGGGAATGAACTTAGCTTGGGCAGTCTCAGAGAGGTAACACCAAACGACCTCAAACGACTCCAGAGAGGAAGTTAACCGACTGCTATAGTTCCAAGCCTTCACAAGGTAAAAATGTGAATATCACTCTGCAGCAGACTAGGGATATATAAACCCCACAGGTCCAGGTGTGTCAACTAGAGCCGGAGGGAGGTTGCCGCTGGGCCCAAGAACAAGAAGGATTAAGGAGGCGTCTGTAATGCCAAACATAGAGACCTTCTGCAGCTAGATGCAGAGCGACAGTCGGTTGCATCTAACACACCCATGACACACACTACAGAGGAGAAAGACTTACCCAGTGACTCTGTAGATGTCATAGCTTCTTTTCATAACAAAGTCACAAGAGTTTTTAAAAAGATCTAATTGAACCTTGATGGATCCTGTTGAGTTGATTTTTTTTGAGGTTTCAGCACTTTTTATGGCACATATAGTACTGTGCGTATACACTTCTAATTCATTAAAAACTGAATAGAGCTTAATATAAAGAAATTGTAAATTCAAGGTGCATTTTCAGAACAAAGAAATCTGCTCTTGCATTGTACGCCTTAATGAAGAAATGCATATACATAACTACAAAGAATAGGGAAGTTATACACTGCTATAATAAGATCCAACTATAAATACTATACAGGCAAACCAGAAGTGATTGTATGTGCACGACATACCACCCAAATCTTGTACATAGCTGATACAAAACAGAAGAGGAAGTTATCCAGACGTCTATGTACTGCTCCAAATATGAGGACACTAAAAATACACGCACCCACTCAGAGTTACCGTGTACCAATGGGAAATTGCTTCTTGAATTTGTATGATTTGTGCTTCTTAACTCACCAAAATTTCAAGTTAGATTATGCCACAGACATTATCAGTATAAAAATATATTAAAAAAGGGCAAACAATCTACTAGAATAAGAATTCAATGCCATAGAAATTATAAAAATTGACTATGAATTTTGCAAAATATCAATAGGATAGCATGTGGAGAGGAAATAAGTACAATATTAGAGCTATGCTAATACATAATACATCAAACAAGTAAAGATGGCAGCACTCTGGATATAGAAAGGCTTCACATCCAGCCTATATTCCTTGTAGAGACAATCCCATGAAAGAAAAATCTGAAACCTGGTTCAAGCTGCAAACTTTATATCAAGGGGTCTGAAATTGAATGAATGAAGGAATGAAAATTGCAGACCGCAACGTGTAAAAATATTTTTTTGCCTTGTGAAAGGGTTCCATAGCCGTTAAAATGGGTAGAGAGGGGAATAAAGATAAATTTTATCACAACGTCAACACCATTTCAGATTTAACCAATGGTCTGACTTATTCAACACCCAGGGAATTGCTGATTTTGCTTGGCAAAGTACATGTAATCTTTGTAGCCCAACATGGTGTCCATTCCGTCTGTAGTGAGGGAAGCAGCTTGTCAGTGGCTCTCTAATACAGCTAAAATGGGGGTCCCAAGAAGGAAACTCCACTCTCTGCGATGTCCATATACCTTAATATGGCATCTGGACATCAAATGTCTTAAGGGTAGAGGAACTACCTGTACTGTAAATACAGCTTCATCTAATACCATAAAAACAACTAAAACCTTAATGGACATCAGAGTGCACATAAACAGCAAAGGGGAAGAAAGGTACAATTAAATATAATAGAGTAACAAAAAAATTACATCATATGGTCACATTGTACAGAGAAAAAAATATCATTATATGGAAAACTGAGATTAAAATGGCTTAATGATAAGAAATATAAGAGAAGTTTACCAACATTATGTTTTAACCATTAATTTACACTTTTCAGAACGGACCAATAAGTTGCAGAACTGAATATTAGGGTACGTTCATACTAATGTTGATTCTCTCTTGCATGAGAATTGGACTGATTATGCTAATGACACTCAGCTCAAACTCTGTCAGAGATTGATCCAAGTGTATCATGAGTGTGATCCGATTCGCTAGCATGAGAGAATCACAGCACAGGTGCAGAGAAGATGGAAAACGTATTTTCTCCACCTTCTCCATTGTCTGCACTTGGATCACATCAGAAGGAAGTCTGATGTGTAACATGCCCCCATGGACTTGTATGGGTGTGTGTGATCCAAATATCGTAGACACTTGCAGCATGATTTCATAAGGCAAATATTATGTTCTGCTATTTTACGACTGTAACAGAATATTTTCTTATTTTATGTACAATACACATGAATTAATCTTACTTTTCACAAGGTAATTCACTTGGATCTCTGTAAAGATGCGTGGTATGTTGTTCAGTTTTACCTCTTTAGTGTAGCATTGACGTGTAGGTGTTTCTAATTATACGACTCCTAGATTACAGATTCCAAATACCCCGTTGATAGGAAAAGCCTTTTTAGCAAAAAAATTGAAGAAGGCAAAGCAATAATTATGGGAGCCACTTTAAGAATGAATGTTGTGTGTTGTACACATCAAAATGCACAATGAGCAAATATTTAGAAACTTATCTTCTTCTTAACCATGTGACAACCCCAACTACTCAGAAAAAAATATCTCAATTTTTTTTTAAATAGGAACTTTTCAATTTAAATGTCATTCATAATTCCACTGTGTTCTGAAAATGATGCATTTCCAGGTAGACACTTATGAAAAAAGTTTCTGTTTCTTCTATTAAACCATATGCAGTGGCTTAGGTATCCTTGTTTACAACCACTCATAAAATAACAGTTAGTTAGTGGTTATACCTAAGCAACTGCAACGCCCTACATATAGAGTAAGTGACATAGCGAATCAGCAGGACAATGCTACATTTCTAATTGGAGGTATTTTCATATTGGGATAGGATTTTGCAGATGGGAATACCTCTTTAAGAAGGCCGTACACATCAGATGGCTGTTGGTTGAATGCTACTTCAGTTGACAGTCATCTCAGTCAACTCTCCCATACACAGGATCGCACGTACAGCAGAGCGATCCTGTGTTCTGTACGAAAAAGCAGCCAATTGACACAACAGTCGGCAGCTTATCTTCGGGAGAACAATGCGATCGGCAGTCTGAAATCTGACATGAGCGATCAAAACCTCTCTTGATGATCAGTTCTCCCTTGGCCATCAACTAGATAGCACCCTCATACACATTAATCTCTTGGCCAAACCTATCGATATTGGTAGGTTTGGCTGACATTAGTCTAATATGTTTGGGTGCCTTAAGATTACAAAGTAAACTTTACAAAGATTAATATAAGACCTACAGTAATATGAAAAGTAGGCATACTTGAATTTGTTTTAATCTTACTGATTATTAGCGATGGGCAAAGCCGAACAGTAAAGTTCGGGGTACGTACCAAACACCTTCTCACTGAAGACCTTGCTACTTTTTGGGTTCGGCAGCCCGAACATCTGGTGTTTCCTACGTTGATATCTGTGTAACAGTGCAACAAACACCGGCTCTGATAGGCGATCTGTTCATTACTGTCGGTCAGAGCGCTGCTGTTCCCACAGTGTCATACAGATAACATCATGTGAGCTAGCAGCTGTGACCGGCGGTAAAAAGGTTACCGCCGGTCACAGACATCGGCTGATCAGTGTACTACTCTCATCATCATACACCTCGTCTCGCTGATAGAAGCCAGAGCAGGTGTATGATAAGGGTATTCATCAGCCGGCGCTTTTGCAATAAATAAATAACATAAAAAAATTGCATGCTGTTCTCTTTATTTATGCTAACCAGCGCAGGCAAAATTGACAGCTGCGGGCCTGGTCTTGATCTATCACCGAGAGCAGACATGATGAAAGTAGTAGTACTCTCATCAGCCGATGCCTGACCAGCGGTAACCTTTTTTACCGATGTCACAGCTGCTGGGTTGTCTCACATGCTGTCATCTGTTTAACAACGTGGGCACCTCAGCGCTATGACCGGCAGTAACGTGTAATGTTACTGCAGGTCAGAGACACTGTTTCCTATGCTGTCATACAGCATTCATTGCCCGGTTCTGGGTCCGTTTTGGTATCCAAGCTGAACTTTTTAAAAAAATTTGGCCTCTTTAAAAATTTCGGCAGAACCCGTCGGACCCGACCATGCACGAGTTCTCCTATGACTATTGATTATCTAAAATGTTCACTATTAAAGCTCATAGCGTTATCTTTCAATATTCCAGAATAGCAAATCTGTTCAATTAAGCCTCAACAAATCCTTGTTTCGACTGTAAGCTAAGTCTGCAAACTCATTGACCCATATTATGCACCAGCCTCGCTGAAGGGGGTCGCTGGAGTAAAATGCAGTACATTCATTAAAATCACTGCAGGTCTTTATGAATTTAGCGCATCTTTCAGCAACCACATACCACTGTAAAACATGTACTCCAGTCATCATCTGGGGTACATTTCTGTCAAAATTTACAACTACATTTGTAGTGTAAATTATGGGTTACACTCTCTCCAGGTAAAACTTTATCCACTTTTCAAAAATTTGCTGGAGCCGATCAGGAGTGGATTTAAAATGCCAAAAGTCACCAAATTTTTATGCAACTATGACCAAAGCTCCAAAATAGTGCAGGGTGATCTATTGAGGGCTGCCATTACATTAAGGGTCCGTACATGGTTAATGAGATCAATGTAAATAAGGACTTGGGAAAAAGATAAGAAAAGGAAATCTGAAAAAAAACCACTCACTTCCTGGCAATTTCGTCTGACTATGGCCTATAATAAATTGAATTTTAGCCTATGGTCCCTGTTTTCCATCATCTATCATCCCCAGTCCCACATAATGCTCATCATGCTAATTGCTGTTTATATACTAAATGTTGTGGGGCTGTCAACATGGCAGCCCCGTGGCTCTACCTGGACAGCGCTAATATATGACGCTGTAATAGAAGTAACCAAGCACTTGTGTTTGGTTTACCTTCCACCTTTTCATTAATAAATCAACAATTCGAGGATAAACAACTGGAAAAACACATTTATAAATCACAAAACATTACATGATAGATTTCTAATTAGGTAAAACAAGGAGAAATATACATTCGGGACTGTATACAGTACTCCCTAATGGCGTAATAACTCACATAGCCATCTCCGGAGAGAACAGGATATGGAGGTAAAGTAAACTCATGATGCACCATTTAGTGTGAACACTGTGCT
>VIAB01000949.1:80777-101056 GCA_009801035.1 Oophaga pumilio
GTCAAGGGAGGTCTTTTTGAGAATGGGTGTGATCGGCAGATAGGCTGCTGACAGATTATTGTTGATCGCTTTCTCCTAGTGAATACAGACGCACCACTGTGTATTGTAGAGAGAGAGATATGGCTGTACGCCAAATGATCAGCCAATTGTTCAGTCAACATCTAATTTGTATGCCTGGCTTAGAGGGAATCTGTCAGTAGGATCAACCCTCCTATGCAGGTCATAGGAAGATGAACAAAATGACAAAATGATACCTTAATATCTGTGATCCAATGTTTTATTCTGGAGAGAGCCAAGTTTTTCATATATGTAAATAAGCTGTTCATAACTATGGGCCGGACACTAATCTGTATGAGAATCTGCCTCTAAAGATTATTTTACATGAAGGAGTTACCAGTGTGATGTGTAATGGCCGCTCTCCTGATCTCACTGCAGAGCTGACACAGCTCTGCTTCAGCTTCCATCTCTCAGGCAGACAGTGTTGCGATGATAGTGTAATACAGCAGAGCTGTCAGAGCTGCTACTGCTAAAGTGTTTATGAGACTAAGTTCAGTTCCACTGCTCTGTTAGTTCTATGCCTCACACTAGTAATGCCCAATTTTATTTCTAATAATCTCTGGAGGCAGACTAACATGCAGATCAGTGTCTGGCCCATAGTCCTGAACAGCTCATTTACATATAAGAATAACATGGATTTCTCTGGAATAAGACATCAGATCGCAGGTATCAAGGTACCATTTTCAGCTTTCTTTGACCTACATATCCATATAGTTGTCTTAGGAGGGTTGATCCTCCTGGTAGTTCATATAGAAGGGAATTGTGGATTTTACTGGCAAACTTGTGGTGATACGTATGGATTTAACCTAGAGATTTCTAATTGGTGAGAATGGCTATTCAGCGGGCTGCAGACTATTTTATTACGGTATTCGGTTCAGTGAGGGGCGTACTGTATCGGGTCTGTTTTTGTGAGGGCAGTCTAGTTTGGCGACTCATATGCGGTGGCCCTGAGAATAGATATCATTACAGTAATTAGTAGTTGATACACGAATTCCCATGAACACATCATTTTTTTTTATACTATTTCATCAGCTTCTTGGATTATCGTGTTGCTTTAGCATTCGTTTTGGTTGAATATTTTTTTCTATTGGGCCAACAGCAAAATTATATACAGATGGTATTATTCATGAGCCTTTCATACCACACAGATCCCTTATTTAACATATGAAGAGGAGATTTGTGCATTCCTGAAAGCTCATGTACGATAGATACCATCTGTACGCCTTGGTGTTCCAATAACTGAATAGAAATACTATGCTCCCTCCAAACACAGCCACTCATTTGCCAGTATAACACGGCAGCTTTACCTAGACCTGATTGTATCTGGCACCCAGTAATCCCATGTAGTTTGTCATCCCAAGGAGAAGCTGTGCAGATGTTGTCTATACGGATCTATGGTGGGAGCTTTTTAACCGCTCCTCAGCTGGTGCTGTCGGTAAGGGTACGTTCATATGACCATATTTTCAGTGGTTCCCCTCCTCACCCCCTGTTAAACAGGTTTCGGACATATGTGCTGACGATGCCTATGACTATAATGGTGCAGACTGAGTCACTGTGTGTATGTGTGGACCCTCAGACGTAGTAGACCATTTCCAGATGGCGTATACAGTCAAAAATGATGCACGACAGAGCACATGGTGACTCAGTCTGCACCATTAGACTATGTTCACACGTTGTGTTTTTTTCTTAAGGCAAAACCTGCTCTTTTGGCAGTAAGAAACCTGCCTCCGAAAAGCAGGTTTTGTTGTTGTTTGCTGGGTTTTTGTTAGGGCACATTTTGTCTCTTGTGCATAGTGATAAAGTTTAGTGCATAAAAAAAAATGATTCTACTTCAGGTTTTGGCACAAAAAAAACATCAAAAACAAATACTTGTGTTTTTTTTTTCAGTGTTTATTTTTTTGCACCATCCAGTGCTTTCAATGGCTGAAGAATGCTGAAAACCAAGCTATTGCACAAAATACTGGGGACAAAAAAAAGCAAGCTGTGTGCGTGAGATGTCTACAATCTAAGACTTTGCTGTTACAGTAATCTCAGACTTTGCTGTTACAGTAAAACGCATCTGAAGATTTGCATTAAAAAAGCATTAAAAAAAACTCTGAAAAAATGAAACATGTGAGCATAGCTTATAGTCAATGGCACCTTCGACTCATACGCCCGAAACCCATTTTACGGGGGGATTTGAACATAACTTCCGACTGGACCACTGAACATGACAAAGGACGCAGTGTGAAAGGGGCCTAAGATTTGCAATATATCCGTAAAACTGTTATACGGTTGATCTGTATGAAATCCCACCCCCTTTTTTTTTTTTTTTACTGCATAAAAACTGATACCATACGGATATGAAAACTGACATACGAATAGCATGAGGTGTTGTTGAAAGAAAGCTGGTAATAAACTAGTTTCCAAAATCCTGAGTTCCCAGAAGCTTCCATTGTGCTTGGTGGTGCCAAGTATAGCCCTGTCTGTGCCCATACCGCCCAATGATTTGCGTCCTGCCAGTCTGTAGGGTAATAGTTTTGGTGTGACTTATCATAAGAAGATAAGTTATGGTCTCCCACAGAAATAATCATTCATCCCCCCTCACTCCTTTACTTATTTTGGAATTGGTTTTTCGTCTTCATGCCGGCAGCTGTAGAAATGGCTGGTCCTATCGTCTGCAGGCTTATTTGTTAGATAACGCGCCAATCTATTAACATAAGATGACTGAATAATTGCTTCCATGCCCACAGGTCTCTTCTCTTCTTGTGAAATGAACATCGTAAGTGACAACAGCAACAAGTTTTTACTAAAATAAAGCTATATGTGAAGTGCTGAAGAAAGTCACACTGTATAGGCAAAAGCGTGAAAAACCCGTATGTAGAAACGCATGTGCACACATGATCATGGGTTTTGGGATAAAGCTGTCCCCACTGGACCTTAAAACTGCAATGCACCCAAATTCTGTGATGGACAGTATTGAAACCTGCATTTACTTGGGCTACTATCCTGGCTTCTGTAAGGTTTCAAGGTCCCAACCTCACAAGGTCCCAACCTTCTCTCCCTCTCTTGTACCCCAGCCTATATTTTCCATCTGTAGTAATGGATCAGCATTGTGGTGCCGTTCCTTTACTGTAATTGTCGAGATGTTCACGGCATCAGTCAGCTGAGCGGGCGGTTGGCGCACAATCCAGCACCTGTGAGTGTCAGTTGGCGTTAATACATTTGTTAATGTTGATGTGCAGATCAGCCCGCTGTGCCTACCTGCATGTTTATATCTTCTTCATTATGCTTACTTGTAGAATGCCACTGAAGAAAGGAATTGTTAAAACTGTAGTAATTACATTTGATTATATATGTGAGGAGGAAGGAAACCTCTAGTCTTTAATTTACCTGGCTGGGAGGAATGCATTAAAATTAACTTCAGCCAGCTGTTAGGAGCGATCACAACAGGATGATGGATTTGAAGACTCTAATGAATATAGATGGGAGAATGCATTGAGTGAAGTGTGGGGAGACACAGTGACCAGGTAACTTGCTAGTGCATAATCTTGTTTGGGGCCCTCAGGTCACCTTTAGGTGAACGTCCCACCAGGAGTCCTTGACACCGCATATTTTCAGTTCGCAAAAGACCCAGACTCTTACATTTCCAGCCAAGAGTATGGGGTTTGTGCTGTAAGCAGATATTTCTGCTGCAAAAACCAGTGTTGGCAAGAAGAATACTGCATAAAGTGGCTGTGTTTGCCTAATTTTAATGTGCGTGTTTTCCTATTCATTTAGCTGATTGAAAATTTTCCAAAAACGCTGAAAGAACTGACATGCTGCAGATTTGTGAAAATGCTTTGGTTCAAATCAGCCATTCTTTATAAGTCCGGTGGGCTGGTGAGAGGTAGAAGCTGTATTGTGCCCTATTATATATACACTCCTGTGGCTTATTTCTGCTCTATAGCGACGGTTTGAAAAAGATCCTATGAATTGAAACGTCGTCTTCATGGTTGCTACAAAGAAGCATTGTTTCATTTTCAAAACCTGATTGTACCACTGGAATAAACTTCTACACTTCTGCATGAAATGAGTGTGCAGTGACCATTTCTTCTGTTATTCTGGGAACCAATTCCCATTCTGCTAGCACCTCTGGAAAATCAAGTGTGTGCACTCTGAATTTTATTACATATGGACTGGTAGAGAGATGGCTGGGTTAGGATCCAACTCGCATGTTCTAGAATGCGAACGTCCTCCATCCACGAAAGGAAACTGGTTAGAGGAATTGCACGTGTACAGCCAAATCTCCTAGTTCGCAGCAGTGGCCAGACTCGCTGGAAACAAGCTGTAAACCATGAAGTAGAAGAAATGAAATATTGGGAGAATGGTGCAACATGGGTATATTGCTTATTTTTACTATGCCTATCTGCACAGACCATTTAAAAGGAATCTGTTAGCACTTTTTCTCTCTCATTTGAATTCAGCCTGATGTAGGCAAAGACAAGCTGAGTCCAACGATATATATCCCTTAGTTTACTGAGTGCAGCCGTTCTTACACAGTTTTTATATTTAGCAATGCAGCAGAGCTGAGAAAGATAACCCCTCCCACACCAGGCTCTCCGTATACAATGTCCACAGACAGTGAGCTGCCTATCACAGGAGGGGCGTGTCAGACTAGCAAACATGCGCTGCTGCTGTGTCCTAGCAATGACAAGCTTCTGTTGCTAAAAAAAAAAAATCATTGCAGGTAAATAAAACCAGGGAGGTTGATGAGAGGCATTGCGGAAATCTGTGTTTTTATCCCCTACACTACAGCATGCTGTCTTCAGAATACATGGCAAAAACTTGCTGACAGATTCCCTTTAAGTAATATTTTGCACTCTCTGAAGCTCCAGCCTGACACTTTTGTTGGTAAAAACAGGCAGATGATATTGCCGATTGTGGTATGAAAGGAGAGCACAATGACAAGTTTTGTGGTGTTAGGAACGATGTAGATGTAGTGGCGTGCTTCCTGTGCACCATTATTCCTGTTATGTACTGAGCCACTGTGTACAATGCATTATCTTCTTTCCAAACCTGCTTGGAGCTGATGTTTTTCTCTTGGCCTGCACGTTTTCTTTTGAGATTTACATTTTGATTTAGTCTGAATGAGTTGGTTCCTGGAGAAAAAGCGAGATTAATGTTCTCCTACTAGAGAGAGATCTGCCTCTTGTCTAGTTGACTGGTGCAGAGGTTATCTCTCCTGGACGTATATCACATGACTCTGTAGCACCTTGTAAGATCATAATCGCTGGCCACATAAATCACGTCTATCATGGACTGCGATGGTTTCCTCTTGTATTGTTAGCTTCACCAAGCAGGCGCTCCGTGTGTAATTCATTACCTTAGTCAGCTAGTATTTCTTTATATCACTTACTATCGAATGTGCACCTGCAAGGACGTGGTAGAAGACCTTTTTCTGTATTTCACTCATAGTTTTGAAGGCTTTTGTCTTTGAAAGTCTACAGGTCAGGCGGACTAAGAACGTACCATCAGAATAACATAGTTTAAATCATGTTCTTATGTTAAATAATTAGTGATGAGTGAGCGTGCTTGGATAAGGTGTTATCTGAGCATGCTCGTGTCCTAATTTTTTCTGAAAAATATGCTAGCGTCCCCACAGATGCATGTGTCGCGGCCGTTCGACAGGCGCAACACATGCAGGGCTTACCTGTTAGGCAATCCCTGCATCTGTTGTGGATGTGGAACAGCCGCTGCGACTCGAGCATATTTTCGAGCACGCAGAAAATACTCAGTTAGGACACTCGAACAACCTTATCCGAGCATGCTCGCTCATCACTATTAAATATCTTTTTATCTTCAATTTTTTTTTACATTTTTCTATATATAAAAAAAATCTGATCTTTTTGCTATTTTCAGACTAGGCACTAGGCCTAATACTGGACATGTACTTCCAGTTATTTTCAGCAGCCACATGGACATAGGCAGCAAAGGTCATTGTGAATGGAGGAGGAGGTGAGCTGTGACATCACTTATTGTGAATGATGCCTCGTGATTCAGAGCTGATATCTTTTACTGTAATCCGGACTGTGATGATAATGAGACTGATGATAAATGTTTGAGTTTAGTGCAATAAAAACTTTGCAATTTTTACAGAAGCCACTAAACATAAGGCCTCATTCACATGTGACTTTTTCATGCATGGCTTCTACTCTTGTTGTACTCGTGGATTAAACATGTGCCCATTTTAATGTATGAAACTGTTCACTTTTTTCCCCATGGGCTAGGTCTCTGGAAAACAATCATAGTCCATTATTGATCTCTGAAAATGATGGCCGGCATGCGGATGGCGTGGTCCATGGTTAGCACGGCAATGGATAGGAGAAGCTTTGTGACTTTTTTTTCATGAGATCATCTGATGCTAAAGACTGCGAAAACCCTTCAGAAACTAGGATCGTTTTTGTTGCATACAAGAAAAATCACTGACCTCCTAATGAGGCCCAATAGAGGTAGTAAAATGGAAGATTTCTGGATATTTTTCTTTTAAGCTACAGAAGTCACTTTGTAAGAATAGTGAATAGAATATTCTGCAGCGCTTTACAATTGAGAAGTCGCAAATGCATGAAGTTGGACATAAGGGCCGAGGAGCCCACGTGGAGCTGGGTATTGCCTTTCCTTATCTTTCCATAGATGCATGGCGTCCTGTGCTATTTTGTAGCCCCTTCTGTAACTGCTGTGTGATGGGTATAGGCGCTGCCTGCCATGATGCTTGTCTGATATATCCTATACTTTATATACCCGTGCATCATGTTTCCAGACCCGAAGCCATGGCCATCACATTAATGCTGCATACTCCCTTAAATGTTGCCACTTCCTTGACGCTGGAAGGATGAGAGGACGTTGACGTCTTGCTGTATCTGTCAGAGGAGCGAGGAAGAAAGGGCTTTCCGAGTAATAGCAGTGCAGTCAGCGGCTGACCGGGCTGATATTTATATGGCTGCACGTTACTTCCCGTGGTGGAAGCCATTACTACTCCATGTGCAGCCTCGTGCCCATCCTTATCTTGTTTTCTGACTTCTCCATGAGAGATGGTGTTTGTCAATGGTGGATGTCTTGCCAAAGAGACATCAGTAGACGGGGTCCCTAATGATGACACCGCTGTATCTCGCCATTTGTCACCGAGTGGTGTTTGATTTAAGGTGCTCATGTTCTTGGCTGTCTCTTCCAATTCCTCTCCTCAAAGATGGAGCTGCAGCTGTGTGGTTCGCTGGCAGCCCTGTCATACACATACTGTGTCTTTGAGGAGTCGGAGCGCTTCATAGCCGAGAATTGTCAGGCTCCATCTAATGAAACGTAGATGTCTTTCCTCCACAGAGCGTAATGTCTGTCAGGCTTGTGACAAGTGCCTGGCTAATCCTTTTCAGGAGAGCCCAGACAAATGATATATACTGTATATATACAAGTGGCATTATTGTGGATTGTGAGAGGAGTCCGCTCAGGGGGGCTCACCCTGTACATATCGGGGACGCACAATCCTGATCTCTGCCGTGCATACGCTGTATCCGATCTGCCACCACTACAGTAGCGTGCTTTGTGGCCCTCCCCCTCGCTGTGCTACAGTTGTAGCGTAATTATTATATTTGTGTGTGCGTGTGACTGATCTTGACTAGCTTTAGATGACTAGCGATGCACAAAGAGAAAACAGATGGACGCAGAGATTCAGCTTTGCATATCTATGGCATTCGCACAGCAAGTTGAGCGATCATAATGATGCTAATAAATTTGCTTTCATAGAGATCTCAACAAATGCTGCATAGAAATCGGACTTGTAAGAATACACAAAATGTTTTGTTGCTTTGCCAAAGTGCAATCATTGAAATGACTCCTCTGCCAAGCATTGGGGTATTAGGAGGAGCGTGCAACATTTACACAATGACGGTTCTTATTAGAGGAGCACTTTAACGGGAAAGACCCTCCTAGGTGGCCACCTTAACATGTTCTTTGCACACGCATGATAGTTCTGGGTTTAGACAATCAAAATGTTGCTTTTGTGGGATTTTGTACTGCGACTTGTGGGTCTTCTCAACCTGTTGTCAGTATACTCTTGTGTTTAGGTGGTTGTGGTAATAACCACAGATGAATATTGTGTGTTCCTGAAGTGTCACGGTGCAGCCATCAGGATACTATATGGACATACCGCGGCACAGAAGAATTTCAAGGGAATAAAATTGTGTTTGTATTTTGCGCAGCAGGAAGTGTCAGTACAAGATTCAGGCCAATGTTTCGCTCCGATAGACCTTTCTCAGGGCCACAATGAAGACACGAGTATACAAACGCTGCAAGAAAGGTCTCCAACCGAAACGTTGGCCTGAACCCTGCACAGACACTTCATTCTCCATAAATAAATCACATTGGATTCCCTTGACATTCTTCTGTGCTGTGGACCCTACTTATACTATCTGGTTCTCTCTACCACCAAGCACAATAATAAGTTTCTACCGTTGTGTGCCCGCCATATTATCTCTACTGAACAGCCATCAAGTGACCAAACCCTCCAGTCCCAGGAGCTTACCCCAGACCAAATGGCAACAAGACTTTCAGGTCACTGCCAGGACCTCCTGTGTTCACTCCAAGGTCACAATCCATTTTGAGTAAGGCTGGGGTCCAATACAGCGTTTTATTCATAATTGTTAAAAAAGCACAGGTCTGTAACAAGATGGTACACAACTTTTTTGGTCCTAGTGCCAAATTTGTGAATGTACCACTCCGAAGGCTGTATAAATTTTGAAGGGATATTCTGATCCAAGGTATATATCAACATTATGAAGTAAGCCATTATCTAATAAATGGGGGGTTGATTCCTGCAACTTCCACTATTATAGACAGAGGGTCTTCTGCCCCCCCTTTTTAAAAATTTGAGAACAAAGAATCAAAATCTCCATACAATGGCAGCAGCTACCCCCATATTTTGAGAGATACTGAGCACAGAGGAGTCCGATGTTTGGTGGCCGGCCACACAGAATGGCATTGCACGCCACAGAGTGATACTGCACGACGCAGAATGGTCAGGTCACTTTTTAGTTAACAGCTTTCAAATCCTAAAGTGGCTGAAAGATATTCCAAAAGATGAAACCTATGGACAGCAAGTTGTTTTTACACTGCTGTGAATTTTCATTATTTTTAATGTGTGTTGAGCGCTTTTTTAGGCGGGTTCCATGCGCAATCTTCGTTGAAAAAAAGACTACGTGTGCACATACCCGAAGATATTAATATTTTGCAATAGGAATGGAGAAAATCTTTTAATACTTGCATTTTTTTGTATTTTAATTTTTGCACTGATGATGAATGGTACATTTATTTCATGGGACAGTATGATTACAACAACACTTAATACGTATGTATAGGGTTTTGTTTTTTTTCTTCTACTTTTACATCGTAAGGGCAAAAAACAATCCATTTGTTAGTGGATTCTTACCTTACTCTACTTCCTTATTAGTCATATTATGCAATATTTTTTATTTTTTGTGTTCATTCAGCACATGGTATATTGGGTAACTAAATTATTTGGGCTATGGCAATTGCAACAAAACCTTGTGTGTGTGTGTGTATAATGTATATATTTTACTTTTTTAGCACATTATTCCTTTAAAGTTTGTTTTTTACTGTATACATTTTCATTTGCTATACATGGGATACCAAAGCATTGCCCAGCCAAGATATGCAGCCTTGGCAGCCCAGGGGGATGTGTTTTAGGCCAGTTACCATGGCAGCTCATTACTGCTGTGCAGTCTGTCCATGGGTGACAGAAGAAGCTTTCTTCCTCTGTCAAGCCACCTAGTTATGTAATGCCGGCTCTAGTCTGTAGTATTATGATGAAAAGTGTTTTGAGGTCAGCAGTGCTTTATAGAAACACTGCATGGTCTAGGTATAGTAATATAATTTTCTAATTCTGTTGTCTTAGAACTTCTAAAGAAAACTTCAAAATGTCAGAAACATTTCTGCAAAGATGACACTTAAAACCTCCATTTCTATTGGAGTCACAGTGGGTGTGGGTGTGAAGGAGGCATCTGGCCCTGCTAACATGTCTTTACTCTGGCCCCACAGACAACATCTGATGGAGTGCTAAGGTTCTGATGGACTCGGTTTTGTCTCCAGAGACATCTTTTGTGACATGGGACGTTTTCACTGAAGCACTGGTGGCACAGACTGGAGATGATGTAGACTTAGCTTTGCAGATTCTCCCAGTTTCCAGGGCATTGATGCATCTCCGCCGTCTCATTTCTCGGGTGGATTTTACACTGGAGACCTGATGAGTGCAGTGATATCGGAGGTTTTGTCATTGAGGTAAATGTGGCTGCATTGAGAAGTGATTTTTATTCTGGTAAATTATTTTAAGTGGTGCTCGAGTTTTACCAGTCTATGTAAAAACAAGAGCAACCTTTTGTTGCGAACATTGTAAAATAATCCAGCACTTGCTGCTGTCGGCTTCAAGGCCTCCCGCTCTCAAGGTCATTCTTTGTCTGAGGGAACTGGCAGAAAAATAAAAATAGCATACATGTCAGCTATGGCATTGGCGAGGGATGGCATTCTTCCTTGTCAGTCTCCTTCATTAGAGCTGTGCCGGTGTATATTTAGCACTGCCTGGGTGTAATGTTCACTTCAATTGAAATAGATACATGTCATTTTTCTATTTTCAGATAGAAAGTAGCGTTCATTTCTGTGAGACTACAATGTTTGCCATGGAAATAGAATAGAGGAGCGCATCCGTGCCCTGTACACATTGGAGGGAGGACTGTCAAGATGGAAGTCGGCACATCACCGCTCCTCTTCATTGTTAGAATGCCGGGCTTCCTGTCACCACACTGATAAGGGGCAGGTTCACTTACCCCAAGGAGGATATGTTCTAGAAATTTCTATAAGCCAAAGTTTACTCAACTGCTTGCCATTAATGCCCGTGCTTCCAACATATGCCATATAGGTTATTACGTGTGTTTGGGAGTCTTTTCTGTCCGGTATTGCATGGCTCTGTGTGGATACCGCTTTGGAACAGGACGGTTGTCACCACACACCACCGGCCTTTGGCTAGATAACGGCTACCACACAAATGTTTTGTTATTATTCGGACTGCATTGGATTCTTTTAAGTTGAGTGCTAATTTTTCCTGAACTTTCACAGGCCCATAGACTCCGATCACACAGACATGTCTCCACTCAGTCTGCAGAACAACATGATCATGTGAATAGGCCATAGATTATAACGGGTATCTATTCTGGCCGTGAAACGCATGGCTACGTATACGTGATCCTTGGATGGCTACATGAGGCCTATGGTGTGGCCGCAGCGTTTTTACTGAATATCTGCAAAAAGTCATTTTAGTTAAAACCTTGGGCTCCTCCTAAAGACTGGCCTTCTGTACACCAGCCTCTTGATGAACTGTGCATTGCAATAGGATGCGCTGGATTCATTGAAAGGTGAATGAATGTAGCACATCTGTCGTTCTCCACTGCCATAAGTGTTACTCCGGTCACGGACTTCAGTATATTGCTGGCATAATTAACACTACTTTAGTTGCTTAGAAATGTTGCGACGTTTCAAGTTGATTTGCATCAGAATTCTGGCAAACATCATGATAACTCGGGCCCTGTGTGTGAAACCACTCTGCCTTCTTACTGCACCACATTACATTAATACTGTGAATTACAGTTCCAAAATAAAATGCCATGTTTTCTTTTAGCTCATCAAAGCATTACAAGAGTTATTCTGTAGATTTGTTACGTGACTACATCCTTTTCTGGGAATTTTTCTCCCGCTTTGTCACGCTGAGATACATGCAACTATTCCCAGAATCCGTTCCAGCCATCTGTTTTTCAATGAAACATCTGTTATGAGCGGCTATTGTAAAATATTGTTTGTGGTCAGATTTCCCTCTGCTCCTGGCTGGATTAGCCTCGTCTCTAGGCTATCTCAGCCCCCTGTTTCCCTCATTTTTCATCTCCCCTATCCGATACTGTTGCAGTAGAGATGGATTTTAGACTTGATAGGCTATTACGGTCTTGACATTCTTAGTTTTAAACATCTTTCTATGGTTTAATGGTCACTCATATGTCCAGTTTGGGTTGTCTATGCGTGAAGTGAGCAGGGAAAAAAATCTGCTGTTACCATCAGTTGTCTTTAGTTTTCTTCCACTGATGCCGACTGTATAAACTATTTTTTTATCCATTGGCTCTTAGCAATGTTTCCGTTAAAGCCTGATGATCAGATGGAACACTGAAGTACAAAGTATGTCCTCTGTTTTACACAGATCGCCTTAGACTTTTATGGCTGAGTCTGATCCATAAAGCTGATGAGAAATGGACATGTTTCAGACCAGACATACAGATCCGTTTTAAAAAGAAGTGTACGAATTAATGCAACTCTATAGGACATTGTGCTGTCCGAGAAAAAAACGTAGCACTAGAATGTGTCGCACAGATCTATGAATGTAGCCTGTCTGAAGGGAGGGGAGATTAGCGAGTTCTCAGAACTAAGCGCTCTGACGGATCGGTATATTTTGCAGAGCCGCTAGCCAGATAAAGACTTGGGTTATAGATGTTGACATAAACCCACAATGGTCACTGATGTAACTTGAAACTGACAAAAGTAATTTTCTATTTAAATATACTGAATATCAACTAATGAAAATCACACATTGCTTTTGTATTGAGATTCAATAGAAACATTTCAGAAAACAAACTAATGAACATGGCCTGAACAAAAATGATGGTACCACTATAAAAGATTGAAAATAATTTGCCCATAGGGACATGTTACACTAAAGTGTGTCCAGTAATAAGCATCACAGGTGTCTACAAACTTGTAATCAATCAGTTTGTCTATTAAGAGGGTTAAAAGTAGTCACTGTGCTGTTTGGTATCATGGTGTGTACCACACTGAACACGGAGCAAAGAAAAAGGAGGAGAGAGTTGTCTCAGGAGATTAGAAAGAAAATGATAGACAAACATGTTAAGGGTAAAGACTCTAAGATTATCTCCAAGCAGCTTGATGTTCATACAGTGGCACATATTATTCAGAAGTTTAAGGGCTATGGGACTTTAGCCAACCTCTCTGGATGTGGCCACAAGAAGACAAATTGAAGAGAACCATAATACGAATGGTGACAAAAAAGCCCAGAACTTCCACAGAGGTGAACTCCAAAGTCCTTCGCTGGCTTTGCCAAGGTGGACGTAATGGAAGATGACTGAAGAGGAAACCACTGTTGAAAGCAAAGCATAAAAAAGTAAGACTGGAATGTGCAAAAACAGACTGACAAGACACAAGGCTTCTGGGAGAATGCTCTTCTGACAGATGAGAGCTTTTTGGCAAGTCTCATCAGCTCTATGTTCAGTCGCAAAAATAAAGCATACAAAGAAAATAGCATCTACTGTGAAACATACAGGTGGATTGGTTATTTTTAGGGGTGTCTTGAATCTGTGCAGGCTACAATGAAAGCTCAAGACTTTCCAGGCATTGTGGAGTGAAATTTGCTGCCCAATGTCAGAAAGCTTGGTCTGGTTCGCAGGCCATGGGTCTTTCAACACAATAATGACACAAAGCACAGAGCTAAAATCATCCAAGAATGGCAAAAATCAAAGTATTAGACTATTCTGGAGTGGTTTCTATGAGCCTGGATCTAAATCCTATTAAATATATGTGGAAAGAGCTGAACCTTGCCGTCTGGACAAAGCAATTTCACACCTGAGACAGCTGGAGCAGTCCACTCATGAGGAGTGGGCCAAAATACCTGTGGACAGGTGCAGAAGTCTCATTGACAGTTGTAGAAATCATGGGTTTGCTGTGTTTGCCTCAAAAGGTTGTGCAACAAAAAAGAGAAGGATGCCATCATTTTTTTCCAGACCATTTTTATTTACTTTTTTGTTTTTGTTGAACAATTCAAAAGCAATGTCTCATTTTCAAGTTATTTCAGTGACCATTGTGGATTCTCTTACTTTAACAGAAGAGTACAAACTATTTTGTCTGTGTACATTTACGTTCATTTCAATATTTACATCTCTCAGAAACGGACAGTTTTTATTTGGTTTGTCTTTAGTTTTCCCTCTGTTTTTCACTTGTTTTGCACCTTGTTTGTTTTCTTTTTTTATCCATGGACACTTGGCAATGGATGAGTTAGAAAACGATGAAAAACGGATGGCTTGTGTTTAACAATTCCTCATAGACTTGAATGACGTGGGCTAATCTACATAAATGTATGAGACTAGGACGCGCTCTTGTTAGTGTTAACCAGATGTGTGACTGGTTCCACCAAACTGTAAGTCAGTGTGCTGTCACATTAAGGGTAGCTTCACTTGAGTGTATGGAGAAATTGCTCAGTGTCATCCAGAAAAGTGGGACAATTTTTCTCACACTTGTCATTCGTGTGCAGTCCGTATACAATCCCATTTTTTTTTTTTTTACTCCGCCGCTATTAATCATTTACAAAATCATTTATGGTTTCCCATATGACAGAGTTACAACGTGTCCGTAAAGAATGGATGCTATTCTGTGGCCCTGTAATACATCCTTGTGCACACAAATACTTGAATGGGTGAGTCTCATCCGATTTTACGGAAGAAACTAGAGCATGCTGTGATTTTATTTACAAACACATTAGATCAGTGAAATAAAAATTGCCCATCTGCATTACCCCAATAAATAACATTGGTTTGAGTGCGGTTCATTTTTTCACGGACTGCACATTGACTGAAAATACGGTCCTGGGAACGAGCTCTGGAAAACCAACAGCACGCGGATGAGCAAAATGGATGTGTGAATATTGCCTTTTTAAAGCACACTTCAGCAGGAAATTGTTAATAAACACTATTTAGTGCTTTGCTTAAGGGGTAGTTATTATTTCCAAAGCTTCTTTCAGACGTTATACACTACAAAGAGCTGCTGATTGTTGGAGGTGCATTGCTCAGAACAGGTGTGTAACATGTGCGGCCCCTCAGGAGTGGTGTGGGCATACGCTGATCTGTCAGAGTAGTGTACACACACTATCTGTGTGGTGTAGGAAGGGACAATACATGAAAATCCTGTGTGCAGGTGTCTTCACCTAGTGTGAGCATACCAGGATGTCTGGGGTGTATTTTTTGCCACAATTTTCTGAAATCTCATATTGGAAATTCTTGTGAGTTCAGCCTAATAACGCCATGCACTCATTAGGGTTTTTTTTTGTTCAATTCTAAAAACAAATTAAATCTGTTTTTCTTTCTCTTGCGTGTTGGTAAAGGAAATGCTTGCAGGGTGGAGATTATTGGGTCTCATCAGGAAAACTGTGTGTATATAGTTTCCAAAGGAGAATTGTCTCCCAGGCCAGTGGCGTTCATACATCAGCCCTGAGTCACTCGGCCGCACGGTACCAGGCTTCTAGAATACAGTGTGACTGCCTAGCGATAACCGAAAGGCTGTCAGCTGGCTGCTCCTAAAATGTATATTTCTATGCAGGGCTGCTGAGATGGATGACATTCAGCTAATTTTTCAACAGTTGGTTAGCAGACACTCTTCATAAGGGGTTAAAATAAAATCTGGTTTTCTCCTGTGAGCACTATTTATAAAAGTACTTAGGATGATTAAACTGTCACGCTAGTGATTAATGGACAGTGCTTTTGCTGATTTGTCAGCTCTCTCAATTTCAGAATTCAATCATTTTCTTTTGTGTGGAAAGCCTGCAGGCCTGGAGAAGTCTTACCTCCCTAGCCCTGCTGGAAGGCTTTCAGCAGCCCCACCACTTCTTGACTGGAACCACTGCCGGCCTCGCTTCCCCTTCAGCTGACATGCTTAAACTCACTGACATTAGTGATGTACTAATATTTCATGGAGTTAATGAAGATCCGTAAAAATGTGTGTAATAAATACAGTATGTGCTTATGTTTGCGTGTATATAATGTAAATGTATTCAAATATTGTGTATGTATGTGTATGTATGTATGTATATATGTATATGTGTGTGTGTATGTGTATATGTATGTGTGTATGTGTATATATGTGTGTGTGTGTATATGTGTGTGTGTATATGTGTGTATGTGTATGTGTGTGTGTATGTATATGTGGGTGTATGTGTGTGTGTATGTATATGTGTGTGTGTGTATGTATATGTGTGTGTGTATGTGTATATGTATGTGTATATGTATGTGTGTATGTATGTGTGTGTGTATATGTAAAATGTAGCGACATACTGTTCACTTACTGTAGCGTCTGGTTGCTTTGGTTATTTTTCTCTCCTGGAATATTGCACTGTATATTCATCCTATTGTAGGCTGGGCTTTTTACAAGCGATGTGATATTGATGAGGATTTTGCCAAGGGTACTGTAATGTTTTTCAATTCCGCCTATGTAGGCTGAATATAACCTTATGGCCACAGAGGAAGCATAATAATGTAAAGGCTGTTACAATAGCAAGTGAGTACAAACCCCTAATCCAGGGTAATCTCCTGCATTGCTAGGGATTTGGTTATCATTTTTAAAATCAGCCAGCTGATTATGTAAAACCAACTCCCGTCTAGTGCAGAACACGCCGGCTCGTACCCTGGGAGCCAGTTTTGCTTACTTGCTTGGGGCAGCATTTTTCGCTGGTCTCTCGGGTCCATTATGTTGTTGCCCTTTCAATTTATTTGACACACTTGATATATTTTCGGCTGAATTTTATTAGAATGACCTTTCAAATTAAAAGCACGTTACATGGCTGCTGCTTTTTTTTTTCTCTTAAGCATTTCTGTTTTAGCCCCCATCCATCACTTTGGTAAAGACACAGCCCTTATTGTTGGATGCAGTGCTAACCCTGTAGGTTGTACTCGGGATCCACTCCCCATTTATCTCATTTGGAAACATGAGTTTTACATATTTTAAGACTAGAAATGCATTTTTTTACGTAAAAAATAAAAATATGTGCAATTGAGTGGTAAAAGTAACTGCCTTATAGATGCTCTGACTGCCTCTTTCCCCAACCCTCCCGTTGTAATGATGGAGCATCCGAGCAGGCTACTTTATTCATAGTTTTCATTTATAAAAGAAATAACAGTACTATAAAAAAAAACCTGAAATTAAAGCACAGGACTTGCAAACCAGACTTTGCTCAGATTAGTATTATCGTCTGTGTAATTTGAGAGCAGGCTATCGCGACTGTTCCTTTTAGGGTATGTTTCCACGGTCAGGAAAATTCAGGATTTGCTGCGGATTGAACGCTGCATACAGCCGCATTGTCCAATGCGCAGCGTCCAGATGTTACAGCATAGTGGAGGGGATTTTATGAAATCCCGTCTCTTCTATGCGTGCAGGTCCGCATCCGCCGTGCCTGCGTATCCAGACATGCGGCTCGTCTTTCCAGAACGCAGCATGTCTATTTATCTTGCGGAGACGCTTAGTCTCCACAAGATAAATAACCCAGTCTATGGATAGAATGCGGTGATTCCGCATGTGTTCAATGAACACATGCGGTATCACCGCGTGTACAAAGAGGGGTGGCGCTTTCGGCGGAGCTGTGTTTCCCCTGCGTCCAAAGCGCAGGGATTACACCCCGTGGAAACCTACACTTACAGATCCACCAGCAGATATTTGTCTCAGGTTATTGTAAGAAGCAAATGAATGAAAATGGAAAAAGCCTTCCACGTGCATTAAAATGTCCTGAATCTGGCACTTGCTAGTTGAGGAAGTCCATAAGCCAGAATTTCCTGTATCGCACACCACCATGGCTAGCTATAACGTGCCACTATTTGGGGTACACCACCTGACGCTCAGTAAATCTGTAATGAAGCCATGTTATTCTGTACCCTTATATTTGTAGATGGCAGCTATTGATTGTGTTTTCTGTTTGTTTCCATGCAGAGATCAGCAGGGTACGGAAAGACATGTACAATGACACATTAAATGGCAGTGGCAACCCTGACAGGCGAAGTGCAGAATTGCCTGACGGTATTGGACCTATTGTACAGTTACAAGAAAAACTTTATGTGCCTGTAAAAGAATATCCAGATGTAAGTATATGTTACAGTCGTGTGTGTGATTTTCTTATTGAGGCAGTTGCATTATTGATGTTATGTGATGTCATGGGGCTAGTGTGATGCGAACAGTGGCCGTCCTGTATTCTCACTTTATTCCTGCACTGCACCTGACAACTGTGATCCTGCAGAGGCTACTGCTCTGGATAATACGGGAGAGACTTGTCTGGATTACATAATCCCCTTGAAAGTGGCATTCTCATCTGGGCATTCGAGGAATATCTACAGAATATAACATTAATTTTTGATAGATGCAAGTGCCACCGCTGGGACCGGCACCTGTCAGGCCTAGTGCCTGTTGGTGAGGATGCATGTGTGGCTTTCTCCATGGACTTCGGTGGGAGTCCTGGATATAGTTAAGCAGGTGTGCGCTCCTCCCAAATGATAGCACCCCTTAGACTTCACACTTTATAAATGTGACTGTCACCAATGTTTGGGCTATAATCTGCATTGGTTTGTGCCTCTTTCCAGTGTATAAAACCTGGAGTTGTTGGTCTGTGATTAAGCATATTCAGGCAGGGGATCTCTTGACAGATCAGCTGCTTAAAGTTACCTATCCAAACCATAGGTGAAAACCTGTAGATTGGTGTTGGTCTTATCACTGGGACTTCTTCCAATCTCAAATGAGGCTCTGGAATGGTTCAGTGGCCATTGCTCTAGTCATTCTATGGGACTGACAGGTGGCTTAAAGAAGTTGTCCACTACTGTTCCATTGATGACCTATCCTAAGGATCGGTCGGAGTCCAACACCCCAACCGATCAGCTGTTATTGGTGGCGGCAGCTGCCAGCAGGAACTGCTTGATTGCGGAGCTACGGAGTTTTCTGATAATGGCTACAGCAGACTACTAGACATCCATCTTCTATTGATTTGAATAGGAGGCAGTGATGTCTGATAATTTGCACTCCTAACACTTAATAATGGGAATATCCCTCTAATCTTGTATTAAAAGTCTAGGTTCACATCTTCATCAGAGGTTCTGATACAGACATGAAAAAAAATAGAGCAGCATGTAGATTTTTTTTTTTGTGTGTATGCTGTTGAACACTGAGACGGGCCATGACTCTGTAATAGTCAATTCTGTGGTTCTAATGAATCTCACTCTTATTTGTAGCCATTGTTTGTCTTGTGTCGTGGATATTAGTAGATGGTGACCTTATAATTGTGCTGTACTACACAAATTTTATTCTTATGGTCTTGTCTTTGTGACCAAAATGGCACTTTTAGCATTGGGACATTGCAGCCACTGAACCCAGCAACTAAAGGTTACTGCGACTCTTGACATTGACAAATAATATTTCAGGAAAGGCGACAGAACTGCATCCCTGCAATAATGTGTCCATTTAAAGCTTCCCCAAAATAGATTTGGGATAGAATTTCCCAAGCATGAAATAGGTTTCTGTTGTTCGATTTTCATTTTTAAATTTAAATGCAATGGCACAGTTCGAAAAAATTGACGTTTTCTGCAAGTCTCTGGCTGAAAATAAAAATATATATCCCAGTATAACCTTAAAGGGCTGTAAATAATGTTTGAGATCTTGTTGGCCAGTCGTAGAAGTAAAGTTTAACAGTAAATGCCTCGTGTCCCCATGTATCGCCAGAGTAGTTGTTTTCTGTGACCACCACAATTTTGTGATGATCATTGTTTATGCTCTTAAAGAGACGGTATTATACCCTCATATAGCTAGAATTGTGGTTTTAAGTGCACATTATTTCCCTTGAGCTGAAAATAGAGCGCTTCATTTCTCTGGAGTCAGTGTATCCCAAGATGCCTGTCAACAGCTCTGAAATCATTTGATGTAATCTTCAACCCCTGATCCTTTTTAGACATACGGTGATACACCATGTGACTTCACTGAACCATGGGCCAAATAGATTGATAGCCCAAGAGTGGTGTGGATTTCTAAAATCATTAGCGTTGAAATCCATTTGATTTGCATGATGTGATTTGCATCAAGTGATTGTCACCAGATTTTAGAAATACAAGCTGCATACATTCTTTGAGCTTTTGATGAGGCTGGCAAACTTAAGGCCCCATTACACGCTACGATATCGTGAATGATATCGTTGCAACGTCAACGGTTTGGTGATGTTGCATCGATGTCGAAACGACATTGTTGCGTGTGACACGTAGTAACGATCAACGATCAGTCGGCTGATCGTTAATCGTTTCAAAATCTATTGGACCACAAAGCCCCCGTCACACTAAGCGAGATCGCTAGCGAGATCGCTG
>VIAB01000949.1:101983-115118 GCA_009801035.1 Oophaga pumilio
GGTGGGATCGCTGGGACATTGAAGCGTGTAACGGGGCCCTTACTGTAAAAATCCATGTCAGAATGGTTTTATAGTCAATTTTAAAGTGTTAACTCTAAGCTCCACACATCTAGCCCTGATTTATTCCTCCTCGGTGTCCCCCCACCTCTCTGCTGTTGAGATCTCACACTGCTCAGTACAAGCTGACACCTTTTCATGTTTTATCACATAGACCCTGATTCATAAATGTTTTTGCACCAGATAACTGGCATGAAAAGTTATGGAGACTTGCAAAATCTTTGTGCAACTTGTATTTGCACAAAAATATACTGACTTTTGGTGTTTTCACTGCAGTTTCTCACAGTTATGCCAAAGTAGGCTGGGTAGAAGCGGAAGGCCACTGCTCTTCGAATTAATGATGCGCTGTAGAGTGCCTTACTCCAGAATTCTTACTCCAGTCAGTGACTAGAGCAAGATTTGTAGCACGGCGCAAAGGCACACTACTTGTCAGATATTCCTAATTCATGAAGAAGCGTGACTCCGACATGCTTCCTCATTAGTGATGGAAAATGTGCACGTTATCCAAGCATCTTGTAGTGCTCGTATATTATGTTCATGTCCCTCTGGCTGTATGATTTGCGGTTGTTAGACAGTCTGAACACATGTGGGGATTCCCTAAAAAGCAGGCTGTCCCTGCATGTATTGAGGTGAACAGCCGCAAATCATGCAGCCACAGGGACGCAAACTTAATATCCGAGCATGCCCAAGATACTCAACAACCAAGCATACTCTGATAAGACGTTATCGGAGCCCGGTCGCTCATCACTGTTCCTCATCAAGACCAGCTTGAACATTGCCAGCCTTGATGAAACAGGGCCGTGGTTTTAATGTTTTTCTTTTTCTTTATATATAAACTTTGTACTTTTTTTTTTTTTAATTATGGTTTGTTCATACACACAATTATTACAGAGATTTCTGTGACTGTCCTACTCCTCTGAATTGGGTTTTTGGAGATTCATTTAAATGTAGGGAATACATTTTTCAGTCGCAGAAATTTCTGCCACATGTGAATGTACCATTACAGTCGGTATTTTATTTTTCCTCTTATATAGATGCTTTGTTTAGAAACTGTTATGATATTGCGCTGTCTTGTAAAAAATTGGTATTAACCAGCAGAAAGGTTGTGCAGCTGCAGAGCTGGCTGTCCGTCAGTGCCGGGGCGTGGTTGTGGCAGCTATTCAATATACACTGAGCGGGGACTAGAGCCGTACCGGTCCACCCGTGACGGAGAGCCCAAGGCTGCAGAGAAGAATAAAGCTAATTTTCTCCTGGCAGCGGGATTCTCAATGTGGGTGCCAGACAGTTTCCGATTGCTATTAACCTGCAAATTAAGCCTATAAGCCTATGGCTGTATATTTATAGTGTTTCATTTTTTTTTTTTTTTTTTTTTTTTTTTACATGTAACCAGTTCCCTTTAAAATGGCCACCGGGGTGCACTTCCTGCAGTTTCGCTCATTTTTTTAATGCTGGCATATTATTACTTGAAGGATCGCAGAGAGTTTAATCTTTCCCTTTTATTTACATTTTAATCTGTATCTAATACTGCGGAATCCTTTGGGTTCTTTAGAAAACAACCCGTACAGTGAGTCATTTTTTTTCTCAAAAACCAACTTCAACACATGTCTACATGGTGGAGCGATGACCGTTCAAAGTTTGTGACCCAAGAAATCACATTTTGTAAGCTGTGAAATCTGATAGATTCCAAAAAAATGTTGTTATGCATTAAATTCAGCCGGTTTCCATGTTTACACAATGAAGGCTTTACATTCTGCAAATGACAAAGTTTTACGCTAGCACTTTTTCTTCTCTTTGGTAAAACCTCTGTTGAATTGTTAATTGAAGAGTATTTAACAAAATTGACTTAATCGAAGACTTTCATCTGAATGTTCTTCAGTGTTAAACTACTCTCTCTTATTCTCACAAATGAATAAATGTTTTTTAAATTATAATTACAGCTTTAATAAAAAAAAATGTTAA
This sequence comes from Oophaga pumilio, assembly GCA_009801035.1. NCBI lineage: Eukaryota > Metazoa > Chordata > Amphibia > Anura > Dendrobatidae > Oophaga > Oophaga pumilio. The sequence continues at coordinate 104,000 of VIAB01000949.1, forward strand.
CTCTGATTAATGTGAAATTCACTACTGGTGTTCCTCTGTGGCTTCTTAGTCAAACTCAAGAACTCAATAATTATCACATCTAAAGCCTCCAGTCCTCGGAGTATTGTGGAGCTCAAAGGGCAGCAGTGATAAACAGCTTCTGCGTACTTTTTGACCATTTTCGTTAAAATGTTTAATTAGTGCAACAAAATGATGAACCTGGGGATTAATTGCACTTTAGGGAGCTTACTAACTAAATAACATCTCCTCATCACCGAATATTAAAATGCTGAAATGATACAGAGAAGTTTCTTTCCACGTAGACTATATGGTACTTGTTGGAGGAGTATTCATTGCTGATGTAAAGAAACATGGAAACAGTTACTTTAAGTGCAGAATGAAAGGTTTTCTGATCAAAAAAAAAAAGCTGAATTAAAATCTGCACCAAAAGTGCATCAAAGGGGAAGATGCATAGAAAACCTGCACATATTCAGACTTTTTCTGTTGTGAGTTTAAAGGGTTTGTTCGACCCTAATTACTTGCACGTTGTCTTATTTGCATGGAAAGGACAGGTACATAACTGACGACTGCACACATGCCAGCAGACGTACATAGACACAATGTCATTGGCCCCACTCTCCTCCTGATAACAAAGTATAAGTGAACTTTGTAGTGAGGATCTTAAGACGAAAATCACATGCTGCAGATTCCAAAATATTCACAATAGGTAAAAAAAAATTTGATAAGATTTTCAAAATCTCATCTACTAACTTGGTTCTGAATTACTCTGAAGATAATCCTTACACAACGCCGAGGTATAGTTTCAGAACTACATTTCATAGGGCACATGTACAGACATAATAGAGATACACACAAACACACATGGGTCAAGCCAGGAGTGATGGCCCTGCTCGCAAGAGGAAATAGTGGAGATATGGGTAATCTTGCAATTTTCACCTTGGCCACTAGGAATATTTTAGGCTACGTCCGCACAGTCAGTAATCGGCAGTGCTTTGGACGCAGCACATGTTCCCACGGTCAGTAAACACTGCGGGTTGAATGCTGCGTACATCCGCAGCGGTCGGATGTTACAGCCTAGTGGATGGATTTCAAGAAATCCCATCTCTGATATGCGCGCACAGACGCCCGCGGCTTCCCTGCAGAGACGGACATGCGGCGCGTCTTTCCAGTCCGCAGCATGTCAATTTATCGCGAGCCTCTGCAAGATAAATTTCACCCGTCCAATGTATTGGATGTGGTGATTCCGCAGGGTTCAGTGAACACAAGTGGAATCGCCTGCATTCAATACCGGCAGCCCTTTGGACGCAGTGGACATGTGCTGCATCCAAAGCGCTGCCGATTACAACAGTGTGGAAGTAGCCTTAAGGGTATGCCACACTAAGCGAGATCGCTAACGAGATCGCTAACGAGATTACTAAAACATCACTATTTAGCGATCTCGTTAGCGACCTCGTTGTGTGTGGCATGTAGCAACGATGTGGCCCCTGCTGTGATGTCGCTGATCGTTCACTAGCGTTCTGGACCGTTTTTTGATTGTTGGCGTCCCGCTGGTGAGCCTATATCGCTGTTTGGCACCTTTTGCAAACCACGAGCGACCTCGTTTGTGACGCATATGACAGCGGCGCAGGCGGGACTAGGGTTTTAGCATCACGGAGTGGATCGCAGTATCTGTAAGTTCTCTTTTGCGTCACAGAGAGGATCGCAGAAGTTGCAAAGCAGGCTAGCAGGACGTAGAGAGCAGGAGCGATGCTGGAAATTCCTATGAATCAGAAGCGCTCAGTACATGCTAATGACGTCCTAACGACCGCCAAAGTCGTTAAAGAGATCGCTGACCGCTGATGTGTCGTTTATGAGATCTCCTGTTTGGCAGCTACTAGCGACCTAAAAGAGATCTCACAAACGATCTCGTTAGCTTGCGTCATTAAGAGATCGCTAACGAGATTGCTAAGTGTGGCAGTACCTTAACAGATTAGGTTCCAGTCTCTTGACCATGACCTTTACACACTCCCATTAGTCATTTCCAATACAAAAGATAGGTTCGGGGTCTCATCATTGTGGCTTTCTTTGTACATGTGGTGTTTCATGAAACAGCAAGAAATATGATTTTATGAAAGCCAATGTAAAAATTACAACCATCCATCCATCAGGAAGCATCACACATGGTCACAGCTATGGCTCCCAATGGTGACAGTGTATGGTGCAGTGGTAAATCAAGTTACTGTGAATTGCTTGTTGGAGAACAGAATAATAATGTAACTATTGCCTGCATTCATTGCATCTTGTGTGTAAATGAATAGGTGCAGCTATTACAGTGACAGAATTGTGGCTCAGGTTTGAGGTCACATAGGGAAATCTGTGCATCATTGTAAGCGGCAAGATCTGTTTTCTGGTTTACAAACCATAACCACAATGCAAATTCATTGGTTCTTGTTCTTTGTCATCTTTGCTCCGTCCATCTTTTACATTTGGAGCGCCACTGGAGATGCTTGGAAATTGGCAAGCTGCGTTTGAGAGCTACTTTCATAGGATTGTACATGCTGCATCCTAATCCGATCAAAGCTGTCTTCAGTATCACATGCAATTGGTATTGTGAAGTGTGGTGACCCATCCTATCTGTTGTGCTATTTATCCTTTTCCCATCATTCATTAGTGTAACCGGGTAAAGTGTTCTTATTAATCATTCTGAATTGTCAACGTGATGAATAACTGCTATAATTAGAAGATCAGTGCCTATTTCAATAATATCTACATATCTTGTCCTCCTTGAACTTCATGTTCTGAAACTCTAGTCTCCCATTGTCTTTTTGTGTCATAGAAAGATTGGATGGTGGCACAAGTGAGTGGGAATATTGACCTTCGGGAAAAATAAAAGTATCCAGAACTCAAGGTTCTCCCACTTCTCCCTTGCCAGCATACACCGAGAAAGGGGAGTAAAGCAGGATTTAGCATGTTGAGGTTCAAGTAGGTTGTTTTCCAGTAGAGGGAACCTGCGCACTTGGCGCTATGTGCATGCTCACCATGCAGGTGGGAGCAGTAGTTTGGCCACTTTAGACCCCAATACCATATGAAATCCATATCTGTAAGGCTGTGTTCACTATTTCTCATTTTTAAATGGGTTTTGGCATTATGAAAACCTGGTAAAAAGAAAAAAAAAAATGTAGGCAGCGCAACTTTTTTTGTCCATCCAACATAAAAGGATATCACCTGGATCATTTGAAGTCTATTGAAAAAGATCATTGACGGTTGGTTTCCATTTTGCATCCTTTTTTGCTCCACTTATATTGGGTGCAGTCTGTTTTTTTAATACTGAATCTGTTATGAATGGATGACATGTGGACATGTGAACAGCGACTAACAGGTGAGTGCGTTTATGGCCTCGACTGAATAAATATGGCCACTGTACAAGAACAGCTGAAGTTGCCGAGTTCCTGCCACAACTGCCTGGTTTGAAGTCAACTTTGATCCCCGCCGTTTAACTTCTTAGATGCCGTAGTCGATGGTGACGGTGGCATTTTAAGATGTTTGACAGTATGAGGGGCTTAATAGCACAAGGCATCTTGCAATATGATTCTGGCATTCGAATGTGGCACCATTGCTGCTGGGTACCTTATAAAGTCAAGGTCTTACACTGACTGGCAAAAATGTTATGTAGAGTGTTATAAAAGTGGTCAAATAATTTCAGCTCCTCACATTTCATACATGGTTCCTCTGCCTCCCAATATCAGATGGGAGCATTATACATTGCATCCCCGCTCGCCCTGATTCAGCACACTTGGCCACGTGCCTGTCTGTCGGGGTGTTGCCGACAGCTAATCTAACATGTATGGCCTCCTGTACTCGGGCCAGTTCTAGGAACAGGCAGCCGCGTTCTCTGTAGAAATGTGAAGTGCTGTCAGCAGATGCAGTGACAGGAGCGGCTCCTCATGCTGTCACTACTATTTTTAATAAGCAGATTCTCCTAGAAAATGAGTCAATGAATGACGAGCGCACAATGTGCAATATTATAACCATGCTGTTAGCTAGCCTAAGTAATTGTGTTATGGCTGCAGAGTCCTATGACATTTTCTACATTGCACTTCATATCCTAAAGCATACGAACCCTAAAGTTAATTCCCATAAACAAGTCCCACTTGACAGATTTATAATTGTGCCAGTGTAGTGAAGGGCGGCATTTGAGCAGCAGGGTTAATGAATGTATTTTCCCCTCTTCCTCTTGGCCTTTCCAGTGTCCTGTAGCTAATGCACTTTGAAATTATTTTGCCAGAGCATTTTGTGTGACATCATTTTAATTAAGTGGAACAACACTGGCATAATAAATCAACACGGAGCAAATTTCCGATACAGTAGACGAAGCAGCTGATAGGAGCACATCCACCCACCTTTATATATACGATTTGAAGGAACTGCCTTGCCAGCCCTGATTGTTGGCAGATTGTGAAATGCCAGTGTTGAAGGTCTTAACGGCTGACTGCTCTCACTATATAATTTGCTGCTACGACAGAGATTGTTATTTTGTACAATTCACAGTTTTCTGCCAGTGTTATAGAAATTATAGTGGGCTCCCACTTACTGCACTGGTTTATCTACAAAAATCCAATCCAAAAGCGAAGGTTAGTGCTTTGTATTGGTATTACATGCACATATGTAGGCGAGGGGGAAACTGTGCCCTACCAAATATGTTTGTGTGTTCATGATAAATATAGAGATGGGAGTTTTCTTCTTTTGGTTTCATTTTCTGGAGTCATTGTAAGCCAATACAACCATTATGTTGGGACTTCTGCATGGAATCAATGTGCCACCATAGAAGTTCTATACAGAAGGCTCACCCTAAGGCCTCATTCAGACGTCAGTGATTTTTTTATTTTTTACATGCACAAAAAGTCTGACTTCCATGAGTAATTTTTCATCAGTGTTTGGTCAGTTTGTAATAACAAAATTGTAATGTTAATCAAGGATCTCTCAGACTGCAGAATGATGACCAAGATCCATAGCCTTGAACAGGGGTCATTTTGATTTTTTTTTTTTTTATACGGAGACCAGGTCCTCAAAATAAAGTCCAGGAACGTGTGAATTGTTCCATACACCTTAATGGGTTACGTAATCTGTCCATGTAATGTATATGTCTGAAGGAAGCCTATATTAAATGTGGGGAGGGATTTTATAACCGGGACGAAAAAAAGGAAGTGAGAAGGGTTGAGTCAGAAGCAGAGCCCTCCACTCTCCCCCTCGTGCTGAGTGCGGCTCGCACCTGTAGGCTTTATTCCCTGATGTACATGTGCATACATATCTAATTCTTAGCACTTCATTTCTGTGCTGCTTTGACATGATCAGCTCCTAAGCATTTTTATAACGTTGTCATCACACTTAAAAATGTAAGGAATTTGTCTGTATCTCCTAAAGTTCACCCATGGCTGAAAGCTCTATAAGGATCTTGTTTTATAGCTGGGTGTGTAGTTGGAGGGTAAAACAAAGCAAGGTCAGAGGCGTCCTATACTCAGATGTCCACATGCTGCCTGACCATGTGATGTGCGGGAGGAGGTCGTGCTCCACCACTCACTAGAGGACATGCTGACAATTTTTCTTTAACAGACTGCTTTTAGATGTGAACTTTGTGGGTCACAAATGTCCCAACGGCCTCAAACAAGGCAAATGGCATAAAAAATAAATTGGTAGTGATTCTAATGAATTGAGTTAAAGGACTGTCAGTTTATCAGGAAATATAGATTATATATACCGTGTATGTAGATTCCCTATCAGTATGTCTTTGGAGTGCTGGAGGAACCCATGCAAACATGGGAGAACATACAAACTCCTTGCAGATGTTGTCCTGGGGGGCGGCGTGATTTGAACCCAGGACCTCAGCGCTGCAGTGCTAACCATGCTGTCCATTTGTTTTCAGCGGTGTCCGGATCCTAACCATGGAGTTACGTTTACATTGTGTAGTGAATGGTCAGAGGTTCATTATAGAATATAATGGCCTCATAGTTATTCCGACGTCAAATAAAATGGCCTTTCTGAGAGAAGCCGCGTTGATGGTGACCACCTTTGGCGACCTGTGATGGTCTCCTTCCACATCCTTCTGTTTCATGCTATGGTTCTGATGACAAATATTGAGTAGGCCTTCGACATGGTGACAGAAGCAATTGTCAGACATAAACCTGTGTATACGGGAGCTCGTGTGTCAGCACACCTCTTTCCAGTTCACATGTCTGCAGATCAGCTGTGAGAATGGAAGGCCCTTTTTATGTTTATTCTTCTTTCCCGATGACTTTTTCTGGTGGCTACTTGCTCATTCCCTTTTTATCTCTTTAGGCAGAAATGTTGACAGAGTGGAGCAAATAGGGACATTAGGAGTCTGACTCCAAGCGTGGCGAGAAATGAGCTCAGAGCTAAATATATAGGTTTGTGACATTCGAGCAGCTGTTCTAAGCCCTTCTGTTTGTTGCAGGGGTGCAGTGCCCTAAAAAAGGAAGAGAATGTATTGTAGCTCTGGGAGAAAAACAAGCAGCTGGTGGTCTTATCACTAGCGCTGACAGCTAAGGTCATATGTTGGGAAGGACAAGCATTTGCTTCAAAAGACAATGTGTCTGTAAGTTTTTCCAGGGTCTGGACTTGTGGAATTAAGGGATGCATTTCCTAATCTCCTGCTCTGTTACTGTTGGGTTATGATTAGTAATTTGCCTCCTGTGTATAGAAGCCCAGAAACGTTGTATCCTGCACCTAGTTTATCACCGCCTTCTGCATTTAGTTTTGTTTTCTTAAAGAAAATTTTCATAATGTTAATATGATCCAGAAACCTGCATTACTTTTATCTGTCATCTCATTGAAATGCAAATATTTATCTCCTGCTCAGCTTCCCTTCATTCTTTTCTTAGTATTGATAACACATGTAAATGGCCTGTTTACCATAATTGACTCTGCTTTATTCACTTTTGCATGATGGCATTATTAGTAAGAACTGTCCTTGAGAAGGTGTTTAGGAGGCAGATGGTTTGTCACACTGTTGGACCATCCTTCCTTCCAGTGTTACATTATACCTTGCAATCCTGTGATATAGTTTGTGCAAATTAAAAAATAATTTTAAAGAGAACCTATCATCAGAGAAGGGTTTATTAAATCAGATTTTTGTGTTAGATTTCCTAATTTTTGGCATTTTTTTGTTGTATCAGAATCTGTTACTAAAACATCACTTTCAAAATCCATTTTAAATGAGCTACACAGTGTTATGGGGACCTAACTTGTATGCACACCATACTAACTGATACCTGTTAGTGGTACACTGCCTGAGAAAATAATGAATTTGTGTGCAAATGAGGGGGCTTCGGTGCAGCTTCGCATGCGCACAGTGTCACAATGCGTGCTCTTTTCCTCGCTACACTAATACACACAGAAGTGTAGCAAGCTGGCTTCAGAGAAAAGGAGACAACAGAGAGCAAATACGTGCCACTCCGGAGTTTACTACATCGCCCAAAAGGTCATTATCCTTACTGCCACAAATAATACACTATTCTCATAGGTGATTATCCATACTGCCATCAATTTGGTGATGGAGTAAACTCACGAGCCGCATGTAATTTCTATCCTCTCTTGCCCATGCCAAGGGTGCACCATAGCTCCCTAATTTGCATACAAATGTTTTATATTCTCAAGATCTTTAATGGTAACAGGTAAAGTGCTGATATAATTTTTGTACAGGCCAAGTCCCCAACGACACTGTATATCTCATTCAATCTGTATTTTGGGGCATCATTCCTTTTAAAAATAACAAATGGAGCTCTTGCAATTTCATCCCTGGTTGCTGGTCCTTTACTTTTTTTACTCTTCCTTTTGTTTCAGGAAACAACACATGTACCTAGTCAAAATGATTGGATTCCGACGTTATCTTTTGTATTGGTGTTTAATATACCTGCGCGAAGGTCATTCTAAAGAGAGGGAGAGCTGAGACATCACCTATCGTGACTGATGGGTCCTGAATTATCAGCTTCTTATAGAGACATTGTAATCCTGTCTTTGTTAAGGCTGCTGAAAACGCTTCCTCAAGGGACAGCTGAGGATAGCATTTTTATCTCCGTTTCACTACACTTACAAACTTTTTCCTGTTTTTTAGTACTGTAGATGTTTCAATGTATGCCGTCATTCAAAACTACATTTCATCCTGCAAAAAACAAGCTTTCATACGGCTATGTCAGAGATGTCAAGGACACTTATTTATTAAAAAAAAAACTACAATGGAGGTTTTTTCCTTATCAAATATAACAATGAACCTCTTCATATGGAAAGAAATTTAGAGGGGTTGTTCCACAAACAAAGCACATTTTAATGAATAGATCTTGGCATAGTGGAATAATAATGTAATGTAAACAGTAAAAAGCATAGTGCTCAATGGCCTATTTTAAATAAGTAATAGCAAAGGATAAAAAAACAGATATGCCAACAAAAGTGCCCCCTGAACATAGTAAGACTCTCCACATGCACAGTATGATGAACCTACTGTAACGCCCCCCCATCCCACCAGCGTATGGTTACCCATCACAGTATTATTCCCCAACTGTAATACCCATACAGCCCTTTATACAGAATAATGGACCCCAGAGTCCTCCATACAGTATAATGGACTCTCCATTGCTTTCCATACAGTGTAATGGCCCCCTGTATAGTGGTCTACATAGTATAACCCCTTCATGACATTTGACGTATCCCATACGTCCAGGTCGGTAGGAACTTGCTGAACATGGATGCATAGATACGTCCGGGCTATTTTGTGTGCGCACAAATCGCATATCACAGCTGACACCAGCCACTTACTGCCATGTTGACCCCTTAAGTGCTGCGACAGCTTTCGATCGCAGATTTTAGGAGGCAGGCAAAGGGCGTGAGCCCCCTCTGCCCTTCGATTGGTGTTATTGTGGGGGCCTGAAGGTTGCCATGGTGACCCGATTTGATGACAACCTGGTCCAAGTCTCTTGCAAGTTAGTTAGATCATGCGCAGTGCATGATCTAACTAACTTGTCAGTGCAGCACTGCACTGAAAGTTGCATAGCAATGCAGAAAAGTAAAAAAAAAAGTTGTAAATATATATAGTACCCATAAATAATTTTATGAAAAAAAATAGACAAAGTACACATTCGGTATTGCCGTGTCCAGAATGACGCCGCCCTAAAAGTCACACGGTCACACCTAGTGAACTTCAGTGAACACCATAAAAAGGCAAAAAAAGGCTTTATCATACCTCCAAACAAAGTGGAAGAGAATGCAATCAAAAAGACGAACGTAAATAAAAATGGTATCTCTTAAAATGTCATCTTGTCCCGCAAAAAACAACTCGTCGTTCAGCTCCATCAGCGGAAAAATAAGTTCAAGAATAAAGCTATGCAAAAAATATTTTTTTTTTCTATAAAATAGTTTTTATTGTGTAAAAGCACCAAAACTTTAAAAATGATATGAATGTGGTATTACTGTATTTGTACTTACCTGAAGAATAAAGCTGCCTTATCAATTTTTTGACATGCGGAACCACATAGAAAGCCCCAAACAATTCCTGAATTGCAGTTTCTTTGTTCATTCTGCCTCCAAAAACGCTGAATAGAAAGTGATCAAAAAATGTCATAAGCTCAAAAATAGTACCAATAAAAATGTCGACTCGTCCCGCAAAAAAACAAGCCCTCACCTGATTCTGTCAGCAGAAATATGTAAAAATTATAGCTATCAAAATATGGCGATGCGCAAAAAAAAAAAAGTCTTAGTGTGTGACAGCAACCAAACATTAAAAAAAAAAACTATAAAAATCTGGTATGGCTGTATTCGCACTGACCTCAAGAATGAGTCTAATCGCTTTCACCGCACGAGGAATGCAGTAATGCTCAACTGACATTTATCTTGTGCTCTGCGCTGAGCTCTTACACCGGGGTTTCTGTTTAAATCTCTCTAAAACACGTGATTCAGATGGGACCTCTGGCGGAAGACTCCCTGTAATGAGTCAGATGGAGGCGTCGTGTCTGACACGTGAACCGGTGGTGTTGGTCATTTTAGGCATGCACAAAAGTGCCGACAGTTTTGTGCACTTCTGAAAAAGACACCATACAGTAGAGGCCAGATGGAGTCCAGATTAACTGTGCTGCCCCTTTATAGTGAATTGATCCTTCGGGGGGGTGGTTAATCTGAATCGCATCACTGGGAGATTTAGATAGCAACGCTGATATACGTGCTCAGCATAGAGCGCAGGATAAGTGATCCAAAATGTTATGTAAAATGTTCCCTATTCCACAATGGCTCAAAGGTTCTGGAAAAGTGAAATGGCTCCTTGCTCCCCAAAAGAAATTAAGCAAGTTTTGCGTTCCCAAATCCAAATGTCACCCGCAAACGATGACCGTAAAATCTGCACTATAATATGGTGCGGTTTTCCTTCTGAGCTATGCAATGTTCTTCAGAAGTATTTCTCGAGTTACATGCAGGGTATTGGCGCACTCAAAATAAATATTTACAACAAACTGAGGTCCATTTTCTCCTATCAGCCCTTAGAAAAATTAAAAGCTTGTAGCTAAAACAACATTTTAGTGGTAAATATTAGTATAAAATTCTATGAGGAATATGTGCTGTCAACATGCTCACTGCACGCCTAGATGAATTCTTTGGGGGTGTAGTTTGTAAAATGAGGTCACTAATGGGGGATTTCTTCGGTTGTGACACCTCAGGGACTTTCCCAATGTGACATAGCACCCTCAAACCATACCAGCAAAATATGAACTTCAATATGGCGCTTCTTTCCTTCTGAGCTTTGCACTGTGCCTCAAAAGTCGTTTTTGACCACATATAGGGTATCAGTGTAATTAGGAGAAATTGTACAACAAATTTTGGAGTCCATTTTCTCTGGTTACCCTTGTAAAAATAAATGAATTTGGTTCTGAAGCTAAATTTTTGTGAAAAAAGTACCGTATGTTCATTTTTTTTCCTTCAACATTGTAAAAATTCCTGTGACGCACCTGAAGGGTTAATAAACTTCTTGAATGTGCTTTTGAGCACCTTGAGGGGTGCAGTTTTTAGAAAGGTGTCACTTTGGGAATCTTCTATCATATAGACCCCTTGAAAGTTACTTCAAATGTGATGTGGTCCCTAAAAAAAT
>VIAB01000949.1:198753-209601 GCA_009801035.1 Oophaga pumilio
ATTTCCGCGGCAATTCCGCAACGTGTGAACTTAGCCTGAAAGTTGTGTGCAAATGTATGTAGATTTTACCTTTTAGACTATGTTCACATGAAGCATTTTTGCAATGTTTTTTTTTTCTGCAGGCAAAACCTGCTCTTCGCAGTAAAAATGCTACATTCATAACACAGGTTTTGCTGGGTTTTTTTTTTCAGATTTTACATATTGAAATGGTGAATTGGGTAACTATGACACTAAAATTTGAGACATAATTTCTGGTCAGCGTGGCAAAATGTGGCTGTTCAGTATTGCTTCGCCAAACGAGGAGACTCTGAACGAAAAGAGCGCTATTTTTGGAGTACAATTTATAGAGCCTCTAAGTGTCAGAAGAGCAGAATACCCCCTGCAGTAACCCCGTTTTGGCAATTACACCCCTCTGAGATTTTATCTACAGCTGTAATGACAATTATTTTTTACTCTATGGGTGTTTGCCAGAAGCAAGCAGCAGTGAATGTTGCTGCGTGAATATTGCAAATCTTCCACTGTAGTGCCCTTACATTGTAGTGTAAAGCCACCTATATTAACATTGGCGATGACAGACCTGAGTGGGGACTTTTTTTTGTGGATGAAGCTTTTATTGGGAACATTTTGCAACATATTTATCCTGTGCTCTATGCTGAGCACTTACATCAGGGTTTCCATATTAATCTCCAAATGATGTGATTCACATGAAACCCCCAGGGAGCCATTCACTGTAATGAGGCAGCCGAGTTACTCTGGACTCGGTCTGGCCTCTGTTCAGCAGTGTCTTTCTTTTCAGAGGTGCAGAAAACTGTGGTCAACCGCACTTTTAAAAAGATGGATGCCGCCGGATCACAGTCCAGTCCAGTGTCTCAATCTGCCTCGTAGGGAATATTTCACAGGAGGTTCTGTCTGAATCACGTTTTTCTGAGATTTACATGGAAACCCCGATGCAAGCGCACAGCACAGGAGAAAAGTGAGCCGAGCCTTAGGCTATGTGCACACGTAGCGTTTTTGCAGGGTATCCACTCTCATATAAAGCTTACAATCGCATTTTATAATGCTGGTGCTCTGTCAGCCCGCACAATCGACATGTCGTGCATGTTCAGCAGGTTCAGGTCATCTTTTCAAAATTAGCATTCACATTTCAAAGTAACGGATTTACCGTATTTCAAATGTTTTTTTTTCTTTTAAGTTTTGTTAAATGCATTTATGTAACAGTTGAATTGTTATATACTAGACCTGCCACTGGACATGGCAATCACCATAATTGAGACATACAATTCTTTTAACTAATATTCTATGAGATCCCCTCTTTAGTATAGTAGTAAGTTGATGGCAGGTAATTTGTGTAATATTTTGCCCTCTTGTGCTTATACCTGTATCTTTACTTGGCAGGGTAAGGTAATGGTTGGAGGATATTGCTTATGTATTTTCTTTTTCTTTTTTTTTTTTACGACTTACAAATTTGACTAGTAAGATGTTCCTCTAAATACACAAAGACTGGATAATTTTCTTCACAATTTGTTTCATTTCTTAATTATCTGCATTAATGAAGTGAGCAGCCACATAAGAATGTAGGAGTTTTTTGTGCAGGAAGGTGTTGCCTCCGTTTTCCTTCGTGCACATTTTAATCTGAAGGACCAATCTGTCTGGGGACTAAGAGTACAGTAATTAGCAATCTCTCCTGACTGTCAGAGCAGAATTGTCATTATGATGGTTTAGCCGTAGGATGAAAGCCTTGGTTTAGACCTGCCTGTCTGCCACACTAAATGAGTTACCAAGGGAATTTTCCAACCTAAGAGGAGTTTCTTGATAGCAGTTTGGTGAGTTTAAATAAACCCATAAATTACTAGTTTGAAAGGTAAGATTCCCTCTTCATATGGCATAGACTGAGCAGCCAGGAAGCTGCTTCCGTTCCTAATGAGGAGGAGTTCCTCCATGCCCCTCGCTGGCGATCCGCTTATTAAGGCTAAATACAGTACAGTAAGCACATTTCATCAGAACTCTCCAGAGTAAAAGGAAATGAAATAAGTGCATCGTTCCAAGCACAGATTGAATACCCTTTTGGTAGATTAGATCTGTTTTTGAGTAATCCTACTACACATCAGTGACTTGTATTGTATCAGTATACATTATGCTGGTATTGATTTTGAACTCGTGTGTATGCAACGTTCAGCGTTCTGCTCGATAGAGCAGTATTTTAGGCTCTCAATGTGCCGAGGATAACTTTAGATGAAACTAGAATCCAAGAGGTTGGGTACTTCCGGACTTGGGTTCTGTTAGGTCACCCAGTAATGCCATCTCGATTGAAACATACGTAGGTTCCTGAGGAGTCGAAGCACTGACCTGCTGACTCGTTTGTCGGCTCGGATGCTGATGAAATGTGAGAAAATGGACTCTGTGCTTTCACAAATGTCTAAAGTGATGAACATCACTTATGCTTGTTTAACCTTCACTTGTTCTCAAGGAGTGTGATGTAGCTATCAGCAGCAATACTCCGGTGCTTTCTACACGGCAGTCATCATGTGTCCCCAATATCCCAAAACCAGCTCATGTTCACTGATGAAACCTTAATCTAGGGATGCAACAGCTTATTCTGATGTTATCATGACTTTGATAATTAATCTTTTCAGTTACTCTTTTTATGTAAAGTACATGAAATTATTGAGATGCTGCTTTGTGACCTATCAAGTGGTCTCTTATCCATATACTGCTACAGGATGTTGCCCCACTATAGACATCCCACCCATGTGGTCAGCAGTGATTGGTACACATGGTCACTTCACGTTACAGTAGTACAGTAACAACATTACCCTCTTGGCAGGAGAGCAAAGCTGAACCTTCGAAGGCAGTACCGTATTTTTCAATCTATAAGCCAGCAGACTATAGGTAGCAGAATGAGGAGGCTTTGTAGAAAAATGGTTGCAATTCCTAAACGTTTCACAGGATAGTTTTATTCAACCCCTTTCTTTAAACTTGAAAGTCTACACTTCAGTTGCATCTCAGGTGTGGGTGTGTTTGTGTTTTTCACATTAATAATGCAAACTACAGCAAATCAGATGAAAACCTACTAAGCATTTTTAAAGGGTTTTCTGCCCTCACAACTATTAAATAATTGCATTGCCTATGAGATATAAACAAACATAATAATTTACCCTCCGTTAAAATTCTGCATTAACATGTGATCTCCCGCTCCTTCTTGCTACAGTCTATGCAAAGCACAGAGTACAGAGGTTTCCAGTCTGTGCTTGAGTACAGTCGAGCATAGCCCTGCATGCAGGGGGAGGGGCTCAGCCGTGGGCTCTGAACGTTGATGTCATGGGGCGGGGCTCAGCCGTGGGCTCTGAAGGTTGATGTCATGGGGCGTGGCCAACGTCCTGTGGTTGAGTGACTTGGTATATGTACAGGGAGGAAGGACGGCACAGGCAGTGCTGGCTCCACACAGAATAGTAATCTAACCAACTACTGGCCGGAGACTATGTTCAGACCACTAGATTCCATTAGAATAAATCGGTTTGAGTCATTGCTCCCATTCAGTACTTTGATCCAGTGTAGTGTCACCGCCTGTAACAATCGTCCCCGGACGTTGCATAGTAAGTGAAGTGATGGCATTGTTAGCGAGAAACTGTAGAGTGGGCCACAGTGAGGAGCTGTGTGTGAGCGCCGGATACAGCTCTGCCTCCTGGGAAATGTAGAGTAGGCAGGAAGTTCAGGATGTGTACAATGCAAACTACACGCATGGCTGCAGAAGGGGAGCAAAAAACAAAAATCTGGCTGGGGGTTTGAAGATTAATTGCAGGGACAGATAGATGTTTTGTGGGGGTGGGGCTGTGACCTGAAAACCTTTTTTTTTTTTTTTTTTTTTTTTTTTAGTTTCTTCATGGCAAGGAATTCTAATTTTACATAAAGGATCTAAACTGGAGTTGGATTAGTAGATATGATGGAAAGGTCTATGAATACTGATATGTATATAAGACGCAGTTATAGCTATTTGGAGTCACACTGAAATGTATCTACGGTACATAACACTTGCCCACTTGAATTTAAGGGGCGAAAAGCAACATTCACTTGAATATTTATTATTCTATTTGGAGGTTTAATATTTAGGAACAGATTTTACATTTGCTTTTTGTTTAACATTTTAGCATTTTTCAGTTCTGTGTGTTTTCTTTTCTTCCCTTTTTTTTGGGAAATGCAGTGTTCTCTTCCCCAGTTTCTGTTCACGGTCGTTCACAATTTCTGAGAGGTTGGAGCATGTGGGAACAGCTGGTGGAAAAGATTCCATTAAAATGTGATAACGCTCAGTGGTAAGCGGCCAGCTGTAATGGAAGGGGTGGACGAAGCCCAACAACTGAAGCCACAAGAAGCTGCCCCTAGTAGTAGCCTCCTGTAATGTCCCATCTTATCTTCAGCTTAAAAGCCATTCACTGCCTAGCAGGTGTCGCCGACGATAGAAGCTGCTGGAGGAACAATAAATTAGAAAATATGTGCAACAGAAGAGGAAATTCTAGAATGCAAATTGATCTGTTTGATCTTAATAAGAGTTTAATTTCCATCTCTCCTGGATGGGGCTGTGTGTTTTACAGTTAAGCAGACATATTATTGTAGTGTCTAAACCATCTGAAAACTGGCTTACCATTCCGATCTTCGTGTTTACAGAAGATGATGCATTTCCCACAGCTCAAAGAGGAAGTGAGATTCCTTACTCTCAGTCCACTTGACTTAGTTATTTTATTTTTTTTTTTTGCCAAACTGACAAATTTTCTGTCAGCCTTGGTATCATTTTCTACTGTGATTTAAATACTGTTTTAAGCACACTTTTCCTTGTAGAATTAGTCTGCTGTGCATGACTACTGAGTCACTCTCGGTAGTGTAAGCCGCATGCCTCCGTGTGAACTGTCACCTACAGTAACTGCAATCCTGGGAAAAACAATAGTTTTGTTTTTCATTTGTGTTTTTGTGCCTTTTTAAAATACAAAAGTTATATACTTGGTTACTAACACAATATGCAGTAAAGGCCGTTTGGGGTACTGTTGAGGTACTGGATTAATCTTGAAGTTTTTATACATATGTCAAAAGTCCTAAGCCCAATTCATCTAGACTGACATGAACAAAAAGTTGTGCTGGAGTCAGGCATGTGCCTCTTCATGAATAAGGTGCATCAGACGAGTGGTGTACACCTCTGTGCACCTCACCACAAATCCTACTCCAGCCCCTGCTGGAGCAAAGGCTGCCACTCGTCACTCTCCTTCCAGCCTTAACTCTGCCCACTTTGAGCTGGGCAAAAATGGTGGAAAATGCAAAAGTCACAAAATTTTAGAGCAGCCTCAAGTTTTGCCAAGATTTTGAGACTTTTCAAGACTTAAGCTTTGAATCAAGGCCTAACTATCCATTACTGCCGCTGTACATCTGTTCTAAATTTTGTAGAAACACTATTGAGCTGCTGTAAGAATTGGAGTTTAAGGATAGCTTCCTAGCTACAGACCCCCTTGCCACTGAGGGTACTACATGGTGCTAATATCTCCTGGAAACAAGCGTTCATGGAGCTGGTCAGTGGCACTGACATATATTTTAAGATGCGGTCATCCCTACTGTCTCCTTAATGCATTAATTGAGCCTAGCCGATCGCAGGACAACCCTTTGTTTCTTTTTAAGGAAAATTTGTTTTCTTTGTCTTCAGTGTGATAAAACAACCTATTAATACTTACCATGCAAGCGATTTTTTTCTTGACTTACCTTGACTTTTCTTGACCACGTACCAGCACTTGTGGGGCCAGTCGCTAGCCTTAGCAGGGATGACTGCATGCCTGACCTAAAATTGCTGGGGCCAGTGATTGGTTGCGGAGGTATTTTGTGCATGCACAGGATGTCATCATTGCAGGGCAAGTCAGCATTGATCAGAATAATGATGCTGTCCAATAACTGGGTATGACCATTATTTAAGGTAATAGATTTAAAACCTTATCCTTGGCATGGCATTCTGATTTCATTTGTTCCCTACTATAGATGTGATGTATATTAGGATGGAGGTGATGATGATAAAGAAATGCAAGAATATATTGTTTACAGGTAATTGCATGCCTCTGTGGTTAGTGCTTGACTTCCTTTGATACATTATCAGTACTTTAATTGCTTTTCAGTGTTGACTTAAAAATGTCATATTTCCAAATAGACACGTTCAGACTTTTGCTTGCCCCCTAAGCATTAATCTTTCAAACCGCATATCTGTTCACACCTTTTAAGTGGCACTGATTATCTCCAATGACCTCAGTGCCTGTACCCTTGCTGCTTAAAAATACTCCATTTAAATCCATTCTTTAATATCAGTGCCCTGTTTTCTGTTTTTGTTCATACTATTTGTGTTGACTTTTGGGAAAGTGTTGCAGAAATGCTCTTAAGGGTTTCAAAAAGGTGGGGAATACCATTATATGAGATTACCAGACTTAAATTGGGATTTTGTACCAGGAACACCCCAAGTTTTGTTTTGTTTTTGGCTGAGTCGATATGCATCATTTTTATTATTCTAATCTACTATTTCTCATGTTGGTCTAGTAATCTATACATTATATAATCAGTTTTCCTCGTATTCACTTGTAGTCTGATGAAATATGTGTATTTTACAAGGGAGCCAATGGGAGTGGGCAGCGGTGCATAGGAGAAAGTCAGAACCAATGATGAGACAGAAGGTGTGTCCCAGGCTACCTTTTCCACCTGTAGACACTGTAGCTAATCTGTAGTCACCTATTACAGCTCTGCCTAAGGCCTGGTGCAGATGGCTGTATTTCACGGTCTATATACTGATCTCAACGCACAGACTGAGACTGGATCTCCTGATTTTTACTCTGGGTCAAATATGCATTAAGTTTTGTCAGCCGTCACCGATAACAGCTGAACGGCGGAGGTGCCGGGTGTCGGACTCTGGCTGATCAGACATTGATGACCTATCCTAAGGATAGGTCTTCAATGAAAAAGTAGTGGACAACCTCTTTAGCCAGATTTGCGGTGTCTAGAAAAAGTTGATGGGCACTAGACACTTGGGAAGTTTGTTTAAGGCTTTCTTATTAGAAGGGTAATTGCGATGAGATCTTTTATAGCAAATAGTTACATGGCTTTTAAATGTGTCCTCTCTGTACACAGCATATTCTGTTCCATAGCTGTGGAGTTGATGCCGGAGTAGATTATTTGCAGAGTTTTAGGTGGCCGGTCACATGTCCCTTTCAGAGCCATCTTAGTGAAAGGCTTTTTGTTTCGCCTCTGAGCCGAGCAGCCCCATGCTCCACACTACAGTACTTCTCAGTGCTATGAAAACTAACCACTGGCTGGAGAGAAGGGGCCTAAGAGACGCACAGTAAACAGTAGAGCTTTCTCCCAGGCAACGCCATGGCTCAGCTTCTAAATAGGTCATGTGATTGACACATTTGTCCCCATAGAGGGCTCTTTCAATTCATTGCAGTCTTTGAAGAATGAATGTAGGTCTGAGCTGGCTGTGAAACAAGCTGCGACTGGCTCGCCTAAACAGTTACATTGTAACTGCTCTCTGGCCATGTTTGTGTTAATGTATCTTTGGAAGATTGATTCTACACTTGTGTAATGTGTGTTTAATATGAGTAACTTAGAATATGTGTGAAAACATAAAGAAATGACTTGTTTTCAATAAGTAATGAGTCTTTTGGTCAACAAAATATTTTGCACTTCAAAAAAAGATACCTCTTTGCTCATTTGAATCCAAGTAAAATCACAATCAATTTTCCTCCCTCATATTTACTATTAAGAAACTTGATACATTTTAATTCTAAGTGGTGAAGCCATGTTTAGAAGCTAAAACTGCAGCATTCACTGCTGGAACCTCATCACAGCCAGGAGCAACAGAATGTGCCGAAGCCCCAGACTGCATGGAATAGACAAGCTCAGTCTTGCATCAAAATCCAGCTACTAATGCCCTACGCACTCAGATTAATTGTATTCTCTGGTAGACACTTGCATGTTGCTCAGCAGATTCCAAGGAAAGCAATATTTTCTCACTGGAGTCTAAGAAAAGTGTAAGTGTTCTTATACCATAGAGACTTTATTTCGCTTCTCCAGTGAACTTTGCTCCTGTTGGTTGAGGAGGGTTCGTTTTCTTATTAATTCTATTTTTCCCCTTGCCTAGATTTCCGCAAAGCAAACACCTGCATGTAAAACCTAGAAAAAGAGGATCATGATTAAATGGGATCATGTCAGATAGGGTGATGGGCAATGTAAAAAGATAACGCCAAGACGTTTCCCCAGTGTATCTTTAACATTATGACCTGCAAATTTGTCACGAGAAATAGCAGAGTCATCTTTGCATATCATTTGAACCCGTGCCTGTACTTTGAAGAAGATAAGCAGGCTATGTTGCTCCTGAGAAATAATGATGCTAATTTATCTTTGCCAGTCCACCTAGGAAAGGAATAGCACGGCAAGGCATTCGGAAAGGAAATTGAGAAATAACTGAGCCATGCGCTGCAATTTCTTTCAGTTTATTTTTCTGCTTTGGTTTTCAAAACTCTGAAATGGCTGTCAGCTGGGATTTTATCCTGCTTTTTTAGGCTTTACATTGATAGTTTAGTTAGTGATATAAGTAATACCCAGGTGACCATTGTATGCATCAGATTTATGCTTCCTGCCAGACTTGGGGGTTGTCCACTACTTTATCACTGATGACCTAGCCTTAGGATAGGTTATCAATGTCTGATCGCTCAGGATCTGACACCCGGCAACCCTACCGATCAGTCGGATGTAAATGCTGAATTACAGAGCTGTTCTGGCCGCGACTGGGTATTGCACATCTGCCTCCTATTCAAATCAATCTGCAGTACCTGACCTCGCCACTATCTGAAGACAGCAGCTCCA
Source organism: Oophaga pumilio (assembly GCA_009801035.1). Taxonomy (NCBI): domain Eukaryota; kingdom Metazoa; phylum Chordata; class Amphibia; order Anura; family Dendrobatidae; genus Oophaga; species Oophaga pumilio. Next base: position 207,628 of record VIAB01000949.1, read on the forward strand.
CCCCCAAACCGAGAACAGCTGATCGGTGGGGATGCAGGGTGTCAGACCCTGACCGATCCCACACTGATGACCTATCCTAGTGATAAAGTATTGGAGAGCCTCTTTAAAGCACCAATCAACTGGTTATTTTTCCCTTTGTTATGGATCGTGTGTAAGTGTCATGAAGGTAGTTACTTACAGGCCACAGACTTCTCTCAGTTTCAGGTCCATTTTTGCATCATGTGATTGCATTTGTGACCTGCCGAATCACACAGTGGTTGTTATTGGGAGTGGAAGTCACTTTTTGCATTTTCTCAGTGCCAGTCTGAGACTCGGAACGAGGGTAGAGAATCTTGTCCTGAGTCTGACATTTGTACTGAGAAAGTAAACAACACTTAACCAACTCTGATCTGTCAGGTTACCGATGCTGTCACGTGGTACCCGAGAAGTCTGTAGCCAGTGAGTATGTTACTACCTTCATGAGTCTGTGTTAAATGATACTTAGGGGGCAAATAAAAATAAAATGATATCTTCAGGTCAGTTTTTTTTTTAAATGAAAATATTCATTCAGGCAGACCATCAAATAGATTATTGTTGTAAGTCTAGTACGGGGTCCAATGTGGGGTCACCCATAATTTTCATACAAGTATACGTCTAGCAGGTTGCCGATGGGACAAACCTTTTTAAAGCAATTTGCCTGACTGAGACGCCTGCCCCCGTCCAGGTATGTAATTCTGCTCTGAGGAGTGGAGATGGTGTTTATTTGCTATTTATTAACCGAACACACGTGTAATGTCTATGATCCGCTTACGTCATGTACAGTGAGGTTTGAGAGGTGATGAATTCTCCATTCTATAAGTAGGTACCTAGAGATTTTAAGGGAGATTTTCCACAGGTCCTAGCATAGTGAGGGGGGCAGCAGCAGAAAACCAACACAGAGAACCCTTTACTCTCAGGATTGGTAGATGCTTTGACGGTCAGACCCCAAATGATAAAAAATAATAATAAAAGCAACTTGCATAATAACATTTTTATCAAAGTGTTTAATGATTTAAGCTAATTCTCTTCTTGTAGTTGCTTCTCCTAACTGTGAAATAACTTTTGCTGCAATCCTCTGGATGCTCATGTGATGCAGTCACAGGAATGAGACCGTTTCCTGTTTGAGGCTTGGTCAGGGCATGATCTCACATAAATCCTGAGTAAATGCAGAGCTCTGTGTAATATAGGAGCATGACGCTTGCTTTTGTATAACTTTAGGGGGAGATGTTATTACTCCCTGAACCTTGTCCACCTTCTGTGTACAGGGGACCTGTCCACACCTATGTTGTGTAGTAGTGATCTTCTAGGTTGTCCTAGCCAAGTGGTGACCTGTTCTTAGTGTTTCTATATCACTCTACAGGGCACATTCCACATAGTTTCTTTTGACCGTTGAGATCAAGTTCTGTCTAGCATTCTGGCTTTGGTCGTTTGCTGGAAGTCTCTTGGGGGTCATGTTATACATATTTTCTTAGCTTGTGCATATAAATACCATTCTATAGCGCGTTTCTGGATGAACGAGTGGTCTTCTTGCAGGTCACATCCTGTTTTCCTGTCCCGTATGCAGTCTGGAGTTGAGCACAGCATGAAGCGTGGGATTCTAAATGAAAAGATTCACTTGTAGCCAAGTGGCAGGATGTGGAAATAATGGAGGGGACCTGTCGTGCTTTGTGATTGCATTACTAGTGCAGGTCACAATATACATTCTGTCAATGAAAAATGGCTAGTCTTGCTGTCGAAGTCTCACGGTGGCCACAACTTTCCACCTGTCGTGCTGTCTGTGTAACTTCCTCCTGATATACCTTAAACCGTTAGTCCAGTCACCTTCTTGGAGAGTTTGATATACCTTAAACCGTTAGTCCAGTCACCTTCTTGGAGAGTTTGATATACCTTAAATTATTAGTCGAGTCACCTTCTTGGAGAGTTTGATATACCTTAAGCCGTTAGTCCAGTCACCTT
>VIAB01000950.1:31581-48119 GCA_009801035.1 Oophaga pumilio
AGCGTCCGATGTCTGATTCAAAGCGTCCGATGTCTGATTCAAAGCGCCCGATATCTGATTCAAAGTGTCGTACAAACTTACTGTATATCAAAGATTAGACCAACTTCATTTAGATGACAATATGATTCTAGTCACAGCAGTCGTTGAGTCGCTTTATACGTCTATTCGGCACACTCAGGGTTTGGCGGCAGTTTCTTGGTTTTTACACAACAGTAATTTAAAAAGCATTTTAGTCACATTCCTCTTAACCCTCTTGGAATTTATTTTAACCCATAACTGTTTTACCTTTAAGGATCACATTTTTCTCCAATTACAGGGCACAGCTATGGGGGCGGCTTGCACCCCCTCATATGCTAATCTGTTTTTAGGTTTCTAGAACGTGACATTTTTCAGTGCTCCTCCATCGGGTATGGAGAAAATACAAAATTGGTTAAGATATATAGATGATATTATGTTTGTATGGGAGGACACTATTGGAGAACTTAATAGCTTGATGTCACAACTAACAATAATGATCTGAATATTCATTTAACCTATTCATATGGGCGCAAGGTCACATTTCTAGACATTGACATCTCGGTTAATGTTGATGGGTCTATCCTCACTACCATCTATAGGAAACCCACGGCACCTAACTCTATCTTACATGCCCAATCCTCCCACTTGCCATCCACAATTAGATCTATTCCTGTTAGCTAATATTTGAGGGCAAAAAGGATCTGTTCAACTGAAGAAACCTATCAAGAACAAGCAAATGGTCTATACTCAAGATTTCGGGAGAGAGGCTATGGACATAGATCGATTAGACATGCCTATAAAAGAGCTCAGAATGTGACCAGAAATCAGTTAATTTATTCAAACAAAGAAAAAAAGGCAAACTTCTGACATGTCCAAGGTGAGATTTATTACATCTTTCAATAGCCAGTGGAATGAATTGACTAAAATCATTCACAATCGGTGGAATGTACTACTGGTAGATCCTATTTTGAATAGAACTCTCACTTCAAAACCACTTATTTCAGCTAGAAGATCTAGAAATCTGTTCGATTTACTTGTCAGAAGTTATTACTGCCCCAAGAAGCATACCCAGACAGATTTATTTGGAGAAGACCAAGGCTTTTTCCCTTGCAAAAGATGTAAGGCCTGCTCTAATACTATCAGAGGTAAGGAATTCCTTAACTCTGATGGTACAAAAACATTCTTCATTAAGAGATACCTTACCTGCTCATCCCAAGGAGTTCTATAAGTCTTTGTAAAAAAATTTACATAGGGATGACAACCAGAGAACTACGCATTAGAATACGGGACCATGTGCGAGATATAGAAAGATCTAAAGAAGCAAAGGATGGTGAACAACTTAAGACCCTCCCTAGACACTTCAAGGCAATACATAAATCTGATGTGAGTGGTCTTCAAATCATGGCCATCGACCAGGTAACCATACGTATAAGGGGAGGAAATTTATTTAAGGTTTTATCTCAAGTGGAAAGCCGTTGGATTTATAGGCTTAATACCTTGATACCGAATGGTTTAAACGAAAATCATGGATTTGGGTCCTTTTTGTGATTATTTATAGGTTCTGGGTTTTTTATTGTATTTTTTATATTTATTTTACTTGTATCCGTCCTATAGTTAATGTTGTTGTTTTAGTCTGTTCTTAACTTATTTTTGACATTTTTTAGTTTTATGACTTACCTGGCGGGGGCTTCCTGTTCGGTTTGCTTGCGGAATTCCATCCTGGGACCGATGACCATGTGGTTGACCTTTCCGGATCCACCCATGGAGAATTTATTTCATCTATCTTCTTTATGAGGACAATTAGTATGAGGAATGACATCTGGCTGTACCTGCATGAAAGTCAAGGGGAAACATCTCTATTAAAGTCTTGTTCTGAGATCATGAATTTCTACATGGACTAAATAAGAGAATAAGGATTTTTATTCATAGCTTTATTGAGATTATCTACTTCAAAGCTTAATCCCTATGGAATATTTATTATTTTTAAAAATATGTAATTATGGAAGAATTTTTTCTTTTCATTTTTCCTTGTTTTTTTTTTGTGTCTATGTATATATATGCCCCCTACAGTGGGAATATATACTTATTTAATTTTTTTTTTAGATTATTCATTATATTTTTTCTAATTCATGTAATCAGTCGAGCACCATTATTTCACCTCACTCAGTGATGGCACTTCTACTTTGTTCACCATATGGTATATTAATCTATCTCCTTCACCTTTCTATTTTCTTACCTTATTTATATTAATATCGTACAGATATAATTTTCTATACTTCTAGTATACCTAAATTTATATGAATATTCATAATATTTTTATTACACAATATATTATTCACTCATTCACTTAATTTTTTCTTATACACTTACATATCATGAGTTAATCTTTACACTCTTCACCGTTTTTTCCTTTTTCCATCCTTTTTCTCTTTATCTGATATCATTCATATTATTAAATTGCTTTATAATATTTTTTTTAAATACACATTATTCCCATCTCTCTTAAGTATTCTCTATAACTCTGCTTTCATGTATATCCCCATTTCTCCGTGTCCTCAATAAAGGCCGGGCTCTGCTTCATCTGGGCCTTCCCGACGCGCTCACGTGGTCCACATGTGATCCCTGCTGCCTAGCAGCGGTGGATCGCTTGCGTTTCCATGAGCACCCACCATTGGCCGACGTCATTGCACAGCATTTTCATCTTATTGGCCAGCTCCTACTATTTATATGGATGCAAGCCTGACCTAAGCCACGCCTCCTGATGAAGACTAGCAAAACGCGCGTTGAGGCGGCAGGCTGAGGCTCAGATCTTCCTCCACATGTAAGATACACGCCAGCACATGCACTTTATGTCTAATACATCTGGTTTGCACTCTAGGCACTTTTTTTGCGCTCTTTTACTGCCCGTATTGCAGTGTGACCCTGATGCATTGTCACTTCATATTTCTCATGGTTCTCTTAGCACTAAGGCTCCCATGCACTGGCACCTTATTATACTATTTATGGGACAATCTGTGCAATAGTTTCTATATCATTGGATCAACCTTATTTTTTTATATTGATTGAGCAGAAATTGATGAGAACTTTTCTATCTGCATTCTATTGATTTGATCTAATCTATTAGGGCAGACAGTTATTTATCTTATTTAATTTTGCATAACCAGTTTTTGTACTACAGTGTGGTTGGATTACCCCTTTCCTGCTTGGTTAGCGATACTCTAAAAAAAATATATATTTTTTGTTTGTTTAATAAAATAATTAACCTTATAAAAAATACTCTGGAACTCATTTGCCTTCTTTTGCATGTAGAAGGTTTTTTTTGTGCACTAACTTATTCAAAGTGTCTAACGTGTCCGGTGACTGATTCAAAGAGTCCGATGTCTGATTTAAAGCGTCCGACATCTGGTTCACAGTGGCGAAAATGTCTGACATCCGATTCAAAGTGTCCGGCACCTGATTCAAAGTGTTCTACAACGGATTCGAAGTGTCCTACGTGTCCGACGACTGATTCAAAGTATCCTATGACTTATTCGAAGTGTCCAAAGTGTCTAACAACTGATTCAAAGTGTCCAACGACTCATTCAAAGTGTCGAAAGTGTCCAACAACTGATTCAAAGTGACAAAAGTGTCCACCGTTTAATTCAAAGTGCCCGTCAACTGATTCAAAGTGTCCAAAGTATCCGACGTCTGATTCAAAGTGTCCAACGTATCAAACACCTGATTCAAAGCGTCCAACAACTGATTCAAAGTGTCGAAAGTGTCCAACAACTGATTCAAAGTGACCAAAGTGTCCAGTGTTTAATCCAAAGGGCCCGTCAACTGATTCAAAGTGTCCAAAGTATCCGACGTCTGATTCAAAGTGTCCAACTTATCAAACACCTGATTCAAAGTGTCCAACAACTGATTCAAAGTGTAGAAAGTGTCCAACAACTGATTCAAAGTGACCAAAGTGTCCAGTGTTTAATCCAAAGGGCCCGTCAACTGATTCAAAGTGTCCAAAGTATCCGACGTCTGATTCAAAGTGTTTAACGAATCAAACACCTGATTCAAAGTGTCCGACATCTGATTCAAAGTGTCGAAAGTGTCCAACAACTGATTCAAAGTGACCAAAGTGTCCAGTGTTTAATCCAAAGGGCCCGTCAACTGATTCAAAGTGTCCAAAGTATCCGATGTCTGATTCTTAGTGTCCAAAGTGTCCACCATTTAATTCAAAGTGCCCGTCAACTGATTCAAAGTGTCCAAAGTATCCGACGTCTGATTCAAAGTGTCCAACGTATCAAACACCTGATTCAAAGTGTCCGACATCTGATTCAAAGTGTCAAAAGTGTCCAACAACTGATTCAAAGTGACCAAAGCGTCCAGTGTTTAATCCAAAGGGCCTTCAACTGATTCAAAGTGTCCAAAGTATCCGACGTCTGATTCTAAATGTCCAAAGTGTTCAGTGACTGATTCAAAATGTCTGACAACTGATTCAAAGTTTCCTACAACTGATTTGAAGCGTCCAACGTGTCTGACAACCGATTCAAAGTGACCAAAGTGTCTTGCGTTTAATTCAAAGTGCCCGGTAACTGATTCAAAGTGTTCAACACCTTATTCAAAGTGTCCAGTGTTGGATTCAAAGTGTCCCATGCATGAATCAAAGTGTCCAAATTTTCTGACAAGTGTCCAAAATGTCAGAAGCCTGATTTGAAGTGTCCAAACTGTCCTACATCTGATTCAAAGTGTCCACAGTATCCAACATCTGATTAAAAGTGTCTAAAATGTTTAACGCTTGATTGAAAGTGTCCAAAGTATCAAATGTCTGATTCACAGTGTCCAAAGTGTCCGACGCATGACTTAGAGTGTCCGATGTCTGATTCAAAGTGTCCCTTGCATGATTCAAAGCGTCCGAAGTATCAGATGTATGATTTAAAGTATCCAGTGTTCGATGTCTGATTCAAAGTATCTGACGACTGATTCAACATGTCCAGGTCAGCTTGGCTCACCAGTGGGGGAAGGGTAATAAATCACTTCCAGATGCATCCAAAGTGTCTGATGAACAGAAAGGTCGACCCACAGAGAAGCATTAAGACCATAAGAAGGTTGTGCCAATGTCATGATTTTACCTGAATATGCCTAAATTCGCTGACTTTGATAAACATCTATCCTGACTTTCCGCTGCCACCAGATCTGAGAGGAATGAATGGTTGGGCATGCTGGATTGCAACATGCCTGATAGCCGGGAGTCCGAGAAATCTTTCCCTTTTTTTCATAACCTCCAGGATGTTTCGGTGGAGTTGGCATGTACCCCATAAATGGATTTGAGAATGGTGCCAACATTGTATAAGTTTATGTTCCATGTACTCGCGATGCCGCCATGTCTTGCAGGGTCGCCCTTTCAGTTGGATAGGCACATAAGGTATATATAAAATCTATTGAATGGCGGGGTGGAGTAATAACAGGCTAGATTCATGAGGTCTCACTCTTTTCGAACCCTGTAGCCACCCCTCGCAGTAACACTGCCGCGTCCTTGCAGTTCTGGGTTATAGAAAAATAACTTTGCTCCGTATTCTTTGCTCCTGACCGCTGGGGTTGTGCGAAGCCTCAGCCTCTGTAATTAGCTTAATGCACATGTACTGCACTGATACAACGCCGAGGAACAATTGTAATCCAGTTGATGCATTGCCGTCCCAGCTGGTGCTCTGCCACATACCTACAAATCCAATTTATTTAGCCTTTCTATGATTATTTTAATGGATTTGGAGCTTGCAGTTTGGGCTCTGTAGACCGATTCACTCTTGCTTGCTGCGGTTTCATGACAGTCGTGTAATACTTGAAGAATGAAAAAACATAGACTACTGCCGCCACTTAAAAGAAAAAAAAATAGTAATTTCCCAGTATATCATTTAACCTGCCGAGCTGTAGGAAAATAAGGAGCAAAAGTGATTGACAACTAAAATGGCCGACATTAAAGCTGGTTTACCTACATAACTATCAGAGCTGCTCAGGACTAGAGATGAACGGATCAATTCGCGGGACTCTGGTCCATCATCCAGGTCAGTAGATGGGAGGCCCACAAATGACTCTCCGAACTTACATCTAGCCACCAAGTACCACTGACCTGGATGGTGAACCTGGGTCCCACAAATCGATCCGCTCATCTATAGAGATGAGCGAATTTCTTCGGATTCGGTTACGAATACGATCGGAATCGAAGACTGTTTTTGCAATATTCGTTGAACACAGCCGAACGTCATTAGAATCAATGGGAGTTGAAATTACCGAATATGTTCGGAAGCGATCATAAGACATACATTCGGCATGAATAGTGTTTGAATATTGCCCGAATGTCAAAATCAGATTCGGGGACAAAATCCGAACAAATTCGCTCATCTCTACTCAAGGATCTAAGGTTGTGTGCACAAGAAGTATTTTTCTGGAGATTTTGGAGCAGAAATTCTCCAAAAATGAAGAATTCCAAACCCAAGATTGGAGAGTTGAAGAGTTTCTGCTCCAAAACCTCTGGAAAAAACTCAGTGCGTGCACACCCTCGTGCTATGTGCACACCGAGTTTATTGACGACTGGCTATGTGGTCTTTGTGGAATGGAAACTGAGCAGAAACTGAGATGAAACTCTCAAAATCATTTTCCAAATCTCAAAACTCCTCAAAAACTTAGAGGTTCTGCTCAGTTTATACTCGGAAAACACTATAAAAAGTCGCCATGTGCACATAGCCAGTTTTGGGAGCAGAAACTGAACGCAAACACTCAAATTCTGTTTCAAAAATGTAAAACTCCTCAAAAACTTGGAGTTGCTGCTCAGTATCTACTCCAGAGACTCAGTAAAAGACTCAGTGTGCATACAGCCTTGGACAGCTTTTTCTTTCCTTAAGTGGTTTTTTTTGCAGCCTTCGCATTCAAAGCATTTTCTTTATCTAATCAGAGGTCCTGTTCTAGAGGAAAGATGTAATTGTGAAAAGAAGAGGCCCTGGGCACTGGATGGTGGGCAGCGGGGACTGGATGGTGGGCAGCGGGCACTGAACGGTGGGCAGCGGGGACTGGACAGTGGGCAGCGGGGACTGGACGGTCGGCAGCAGGGACTGCAAAGTGGGAAGCAGGGACTGGACGGTGGGCATCGGAGACTGGATGGTGGGCAGCAAGCATTGATGGTAGCAGGGGTGCAGGGACAGGTGAGCCATGAGGTGAGTTATATATATACTTTTTTAACCTTTTGTTGACCCGCTACAGTTAAGCAAAACGAAGGCCTCAACCGTCCGTCATTTTGCTGAATTTGCAAGGAGCAAATATATAAAAAATATGTATTATGGAGAATACAGATTTTTGGAAAATTCAAGTAGAATTCCATCTCAAATCATCCCTTGTCTAATAGGTAGCTGTAATCTGATCTCTCAGTGACCTTGTTTTGGGCAGGACAGATTTTAACAGTTTTTCAGAATGAATGATTACTTTGGGAGCAGTTGTGCTACTTTTTCTTGCAAAGTTAGTTTTGAAACGAAAGTGACCATTTAATAAAAGGTTAAAATTTGCAATAAAAAAAATTGTATTCTAAAAACTAAAGAAAATTAGCCATATGGTGGCTCTGCTCTACTCTGCGGTCCATTGCCTGGCGTCTTATTCTGAAGGTATTTTGTGCAATAAACCAATAAAATAATACAGTTGTAGAAGTTTCGAGGTCTTCTCTACCTGGACCCAGAGTTTAAGTGAAGCCTTGAAGATAAGTTGCGTTTTGAAGAGGCGTCTTGCCGCTTCTGTCTCTGTCTTTCGCCTCTTGTTTGTGCTGCACATCTCGCAGGTAGCAGTTGGCACCGAACTGTTTTCTTGGCATCTCGCTCGGGATGCGTTCTGACTCTTTTTTTTTTAGTGTTTAGTTTCTACAACAAATATAAATACATATAGAAAGTATTCGAAAACCCAGGAGTGCCGCCGGATGGGAAATCAGGACGGAAAGTTTTCTGTTTATTGTATTTGTAAGGAAATTGTTTGAGTCGTTCAAACAACTTCCCGACGTTCCCTTTGCTTCGTCCCGCAGCCTTTGAAGTAATAACATTCTGTAAGGCTTTTCGCAAACAGACAGGCAGTGAATTTCCCCCAGTCCCAGGAACGCTGTAGAAGATCTAAAAATAATTCTTTGATAGCGAGAATATTTCCTGCAAATTCTCCCAGAATAAGTTACAAAACTCTTGAAATTTCGATAATGGAGCCGACCATGCTGTGATTATCTCTTCGTAGGGCTACAGACCGTGGAAAGATCTGCTCTACTGGCTGCTCGTCCTCTCTGTTCATGACAAAACCATCTTATGGACCGCATAGTAACGCTCACAATGTACCAAATGTTTAACACCATAAGGTCCTATGTGTGTGTGTGTCTGTCTGGGCAATTTGGACCCAAAAATTCAGCCATATTCTTAACCCTAATTTTTGGGAAACCATGGTATTAATAGGTGATGACTTGCGGCTTGTGTCCCCATTGTCTCCTGTTGCTTGCAAGGTTGCAAGACCCAAATCAGGAAGACGCAAGGTAGATGTTGGTTGCCGAAGTGAAGCTTAACATTGTGGAACTATTGTGCCTACAGGTCATGCAGCCGTACATCACCAAGCACAATGCCGAGCGTCGGATGGAGTGGTGTAAAGCAGCCACCACTGGACTCTGGAGGAGACGTGTTCTGTGCAGTGACGAATCGCACTTCTCTATCTGCATCTTATGGAGGAGTCTGGGTTTGGTGATTCGAGGAGGATGTTACCCCCTGACTGCATTGTGCCCCTGTACAGATGTGGAGCCTAAATATAAAAATCGCATATGAGAGGTCATGTGATGACCACTGGAACTGGCAAGCAGAGAAGAATCATGGCAGTGAGATTACATGCTTTTATGATTGGGCATGGTACAATGTTTAATGTTGCAATTAAAGGGGTTGTGCATGTATGTGATGAAAGTCTGCAGTCATTGACTGCAGACTTCTGAATCCTCACAGCGCGTGCACTGCACGCTGTCAGGATTCTCCTATGCTGCCGGCAAGAGTGGGCGGTCATATGAGTGCAAGTATGTCACATTCCAACTAGACGTGCCCTACCAGGCTCAATACAAGTAAATCGAGCAAGGCAGAGCAGGTCTAGTCGGCACGTGACTGCATGTATGCAAATTGTTTGTGTAGTGCACAGATATGTCTGTTAAGTGGCAAAGACACAACTTGAAACAACTCCTTGCACTAGCTAAGAGGCAAGGGTAAATGATTACCAAATGGATTTTCTAAAATGAACATCCTCTAAAATTATACTGTAAATGATCTGTCTTGTGATCAGAACAGACATCTGTCCTCCAGCATGGCCCGCTATGATGGTTGAGTGACCAATAGTTTATACCAGAGATATTTCTACCTACAACGACTAGCGGTAAGAACAATGGCTGTAAGTATAAAATCTATCGAGTTAATTTGCCTGAATGGTTCCCTATGTTCTTGATTATGGGTCATCTTGTCTGTGTGACCCATTGCTTATCGGCATCTCATGTCCTTGAGTCTCTCTCCATTGTCTGCTTTCTTCCATCTCTTCGGGCTGTCAGAAGTTACTTGACGACTTTACGTTAAATGTTCTTCTCTATTTTAAGCTGTCAACTTGTCAAACTTTAATAGCTGTGTTATTTTAACTTCTCAGCACAATTCTTATTATGCTCCCGAAAGTTTTTTTCTTCATTTTTTTTTTATACATGCCGCTGCTATTACTAATAACACAAAATACTTTGTTTTCATGTTTTACCAGTCTCCAGCAGAGTACAGATGAGGCTTTGAAGGATGTCTGGAGAATGAACATAAAGCCTCAAGTAACCCCTGCTCATTTAGAAGATTGTGCCTCTCACAGACCACAAGTGGTCAAAAGTGAGTACATCAAGTTCAACCATACCCATGGCTTACGAGTTTATGGAATCAAGCATCATGGAATCTCTGCAATGAATGATTAGGAATGGTAACCTTTGTCTTCATCTTCGTCTTTCGACTGGTGTTCATCATATGTATGTTTGCCACTAGCTTGATAACCTTCGCTGTCATCTTCATTGTCAACCTAGTGACCTTAACTGTCATCTTTATCATCACTTTAGTGACTTTTATAGTCCTGTTCGTCATAATCTTGGTGATCTTCCACGTCATCTTCATCATCATGCTGGTGACCTTTGTAGTCCTGTGTACTTTTAATTGTAAGCTTGATGATCTTCACTGTCATCCTGGTGACCTTCATCATCATGTTTGTCACTGGCTTAGTGATCATTGCTGTCATCAGCCCGGTGACTATTGTTGTCCTATCCGGTTTGTCACCAGCTTTCTGATTTTTGCTCTTCATCGTAAGCCTGGTGACCATCGTTGTCATGTCATTGGCTTGTTGATCTTCTCTGTTATAAGCTTAGCGACCTTCATCATTATGTTCGATACTGGCTTGGTGACCTTCGCTGTCATCAGCCCGGTGACTATTGTTGTCCTGTCCGGTTCGTTACTGGATTTCTGATTTTTGCTCTCATCTTCATCGTAAACCTGGTGACCTTTGTTGTCATGTCATTGCCTTTCTGATCTTCACTATCATAAGCCTTGTGACCTTCATCATCATGTTTGTTTCTGGCTTGGTGACCTTCGCTGTCATTAGCCCCGATGACTGTAGTCATCCTCTTCATCATCGGCTTGACGATCTTCGCTGTTTTCAGCCTGGTGACCTTCTGCGTCATGTACATTATTGGTTTGATGACCTTCGATGTCATCTTCATCGTCATCATAGTGACTGTTTTCATCCTGTTTGTCATAAGCTTGGTGACTTTCTTTACCATCTTCGTCAGCCTAGTGACCTTCGTCGTTATGTTTGTCATCATCTTGGTGACATCCATGGTCATTTTCATTTGTGATGACAGCACGGCTTACCATTGAACACATTCTAGGTCTTATCAAGGTCATTGGAGGACCCTTGGCTAAGCATTTGTGAGTAGTGCACCACCCATTTGTTTTCCAAGGTGGAGAGATATTTTGACATAGTACAGCCATATAACAGCACCATCCCGTGCCTACAGAGTACCAAATAACAGTACCATACAATGCTCACATAATGTTTCCATATGGTGCATATATGATGACGTCATACTACAAGTCATAATGTGTAGAAACAACACCCAATGTTATTTCCCAGCTGATGTCTTGCCATAACGTTAAGACCTAGGGTGGTGTCTCTGAGACCTTGCTCCTTTTGTTGAGGATTTTTTAATCTTCAAGTCCAGTAAAAAGGCTTTTCTTAATTGTATAACTTCCTTTCATGGTAAAACTTTCACAATGTTTATCTGTCTGGCTGAAAGAACCCCCAGTGATCAGTTTGGATGAAAATTTGGAGAAGAAATATAATATTACAGGTCAAGTGAATGGGCGATCATCTAATACATGGTGAAACGTCTTGGAGCAGAGATGTTCTTCAAGTGGGGTCTCCATTTTGACTTCATGCAAGGGGTACAAAAGGAGACTTTAGGGACCCAGTCCATAATCTGTAACAGGGCTTCCACTTAGTATGTGCCATTTATTGGTGTCTTATGATGAAGCTTTCTCAAACATCATGGTCCAGGTGCGACTTCTAACTTTCAACTTTGGAAAACCAATGGAACTCGAAAGTTACACGATCGCACTTTGGACTTATTTTTGATAAATGGAAAACATATAAACCGTATAAAAACTTTGACACCATAGGTCAAGAAACAAAACAAATCAGGACAAAGAAGCTTAATTTAGTCATTTACATATTTCTCAAAAATAATCCTATTATGACAATACACGGCAAGTTTTCTCAAAATGGAAAAACAAAAGTAAATATTTTTGTACCAAGGTTTGAGCTTGAAAGGCGCAAAGTGAAAAAAAAATGTTTACGACTAAAGAAAGCTCAGAAATCTAAGACTAAGTTTAGTTTTTCTGACCTGTGAAGGCAGCATGTAGCCAAATACAAGAGATTAATCATGAATCCGCCGAGAAAGAAAAAAAATTCCCTGACAAGTTAATTGCTCAAATATGAAATCATGCAATTAATCCGATTATACATGTAAATAGGGGTTCATTTTCAATGTCCTTCTAGCTAATTATTTAATGATGGATTTCTGAATTAATTTCCTGCTGTTTGGGTTCAGTCATTAACCCTTCCTTGAAAAATAGGAGAAATGCACAACGCGTAAATTAGGTATGTGGTTGTCCCGTGGCACTGCACAAGTGGACGGCCGTTTTGTTTGCGTAGCCTGTGATAATTACTCTTCTCACCCCATTCCAGTGCCATGTTCCCCTTCCTTCCCTACTGCTGGTTGCTTGCTTTGGCTGCATAGTGGTGGGGGTTGCTTTTGAAAAGATGATGTGAAGCCTGATGACGTAGAGAGCAGTCTTAAAGTTTATACCTTTTCTTAGCTCCCATTCCTGATGCTTTTCATCCATATTTCCAATCTTAGACTTGTTCCTGGTTATTACCTCCATCTTGGCTCCTTTTCTGATATTGTCCTCGTCTTCTCTTCTGGTTTGTTGCTTTGTGACCTCCAGATGATGAAGCTTGGCTCATTTTCAGTTTACGATAATGCTCCACCAGAGCTACTGCCACCAATATGTGACCATTCTGAGATGTTCCTACAGAAAAGTCTTCAAGCCTGTTAATGTTTAACAAGGGATCCTAAAGATCCCAACATCTCAGCTCCAAAAAGATTCCAGGATATCCCAAAGACACCAAAATTAGCCAGCTTCAAAAAGATTGCAGCCCATAGAATCCAAACCTCTGGTACATGAACATAAACATCTGGCCATGCTTTTAGATCATGACCTCTTTTGGTCACTTTTTCGAGTGTTGACTATGAGATTTTTCCAAGTACGAGCGATTATGTCAGGCTTTCCACTAGTTTCCATGTAAATTTTTAAGCCCCTGGACTTTTAACATTATTTTGGCTGCTATTTTGGAAAATCGCACAATAATGTACATCGACTTTAAAGAAGAAGAGACATCGCACCACCAATTCAGCTCTTAATGAACTATCATTGAATGTTATGAAATGAAGATGAAGATCCCAAACAAAAATAGTAATGAAGTTTTGGACCTACTAGAGACTGGTCCCACTCTACTTATATATATGGAGTTATATTGGCACCTATTATGCAAATACTTCCGGTTACATAATTTAGCACATTCTGCAGCCTTTCCCTTGTCCCTCCTGTGGTGTCTCCTAACAATGAGTTGAGTACTTATATGTAAATTCTCCAGTAAATTTTCACTGTAATTTCAGCTAATTTTGCATAAATTAATAGTACAAGTGAAAGTAAGAAACTTTGTAATAAATGTGCTTCTTTCTCCACTACTGAACACTTTCTCCTCACCCCTGGTTCCTGAACTAATAATTACCCCAGAAAAAATTGCTAAATTCCATCTTGGTCAAAATAAGAGAAACCGTCAGCTCACTTTGGGATAAAATTAGAACTGTCCATTAAAGTGTATGGAGAGCAGAGGGAAAAGAAGGAGCAGAATTAGAGAAACAAAGACAGAAACACATACACAGACCTGTGTTACAGCTTTCAAGTAAGTGTTTTATCTCTTTAAAGCTGGGTTCATAGCGACACTGCTCAGTACTGCTGTCCTTGATACTGCTGCTCCTTTATAGTAAGTACAGTAAGAGTTTCATCTCAACTCAGTGCTGGATTTACAGCTACACTGCTCAATATTGGTGCAATATTCACTATGTTGCTGCTGCTTTTGTGCAAGTGTTTGGTCTCCCCATAGAACTGATTTCAAAGCTACACTGTTCAGCAATACACTATGTTAAATATTCTCTATCTTGCTGCCTTCTAGTAACCATTTATCTCACCCTAGTGCTGGATTCACAGTTACACTTCTCAGTACTGCTGTATAATGTTCTCCATTCTCCTGCGGCTTTTGAACATGTACTTCATAGAGACCGGAAAGCAGGTATTGTTTGTGCTGTGTGTGAAAAAATCATATGGTTAAATCCTGTCCTGTTGCTCATCCAGTCATATAAGAAGAACTAATTCCTGGTGATTAAGTTTCCTTTAAATATAAAGGAACAGATGCTACTAGACCGGTTGTGACATAATTGATCTGGTCCCATGCTCCGCAGCTGTAAACGGTCTTTGAATAATTCCTTTTTTTTACTGGGTTATATCGCTGGACTCGTCTTGGTCAGATAACGACAGAGCCCTTTGCTCATCATTACTGTAAAATGTGATTAAGGGTGGGACTGTTCACTTGACCCTTAGATTTTTCTTCGAAATGATCCTCTAACTTGTTTAGCAAAACCCACACAGAATTGATTTCCCATTTCCAGCATCATCTACATACTTATGAGTCCAATACAATTAACATGCAGCGGCCGTGCTCCTCGTATTAACCTCTTCACTGCCTCTGCTCTTGCGCTCTCCGAGCTAAAGGGAAGCCAAGTAGATTTGCAAGATTTTCGCTCTGTAACTGTTTAGCAGGGACTTTAAATTTAAAGCGCTCACTCCCAAAAAGACAAGTTAGGATACAGATAACTTGCTGATCGCTGGGTGTTCGATCGCTGGAACCCTGAGAACAGAGTTCTGCAGCCCCATCGCCAGGTTCCAGAGCCGCGATCTCAGGCTGGTGTTCTAAGCAGAGCCAAAGTGGTTCTGTCATGCCCCAGCATCTGATGACTCTTTCAGTTGGTAACTTGGCTTGAAAAAGGTTTTACTAGATAAACTACAGCTGTATCAATGAATGTTCTAAATGAATGACAGCAAGCAGAGATCTTAAAGGGAATCTCAGTCTAAGCTGACAATATAAACTGAGCACATAGGCTTGTAGGGGATATAGCCCCTATCAAAATTGCAGATTTTGGTGTCCAGTTTCTGCAGAACCGTGTAAGTGATTAGAAATTCAATCAAACAAACATGCTAATTAAGCAGCTTGATACATCCTGGGGGTGACCAAAGGCTCAGTGCACCCTGGGGGTGAGCAAAGGCTCAGTGCACCCCGAATGTGACCAAAGGCTCTGTGCACCCTGTGTGTGACCAAAGGCTCAGTGCACCCTGTGTGTGATCAAAGGCTCAGAGCACCCTGTGTGTGACCAAAGGTTCAGTACACCCTGTGTGTGACCAAAGGCTCAGTGCACCCTGAATGTGACCAAAGGCTCAGTGCAACCTGTGTGTGACCGAAGGCTCAGTGCACCCTGGGGGTGACTGAAGGCTCAGTGCACCCTGTGTGTGACCGAAGGCTCAGTGCAACCTGTGTGTGACCAAAGGCTCAGTGCACCCTGGGGGTGAGCAAAGGCTCAGGGAACCCTGGGGGTGACCAAAGGCTCAGTGCACCCTGGGGGTGACCAAAGGCTCAGTGCACCCTGGGGGTGACCAAAGTCCCAGTGCACCCTGGGGTGACCAAAGGCTCAGTGCACCTTTGCACCCATTGGTTTTGCATGTCTCCCTCTCCCTCACCGGTGATTGACTGCATTGGCTTGCATGAAGAGAGCACTGTCTGCATGACTGAAGCCAGTGAGGGAGGAGGACCATGCAAAACCACTGGACGAAATAATGCACTAGGCCTCTTGGCCACACCCAGAGTGCACTGAGCACTAATTTGCATATTTGATTAAACTTCAGTTTCTGCAGAACAGATGCAGTGATTAGATCATGTTTATAGGACCTTCATCCCCTACAAAACTACGTGCTTAGATTATACTGTCAGTTTTGAGCTGACAGACTCTCTTCAAGGCAATCATGGTAAAGAAGTAAAACTATGAATGTCTCTTATTCATCCTGTCTGTATTTTACTTATTGTAGAGAAGACACTATAATCTACATCCTTAAGGTGGCAGCAAACACGTAGAAAGCGAT
This sequence comes from Oophaga pumilio, assembly GCA_009801035.1. NCBI lineage: Eukaryota > Metazoa > Chordata > Amphibia > Anura > Dendrobatidae > Oophaga > Oophaga pumilio. The sequence goes on from VIAB01000950.1 coordinate 47,439, forward strand.
GGAATCAGGGAACTAACATATACGAAGACACAATGGAGTTTCCGGCCTGGGTTATAAGTGTCTCATCTTTCTGCAATTAAATCAGATTGAAAGCAAAACTGTTCTTTAATTTATTACATGCAAACTTGTCAATAAACTGGAGCCTTAAAGGAATTATCCTTATCATATATCTCTGAGCCATGGAGCAGAGTGGGGAGCCGCGAGGTGTCAGGTGTACACCCAGCCCATCAACGTACTACATGGTCGGCCTTCATCTCTTGCCTGTGATTGGCCACAACGCATCCCGGAGATGTCAGCTGATTGCTGAGCTGTTTTTTTCCCCATAGTTTTACTGGGGTCTGTATTAGGTAAAGGTAAAAACCTCAAAGTGACATATCAGAAGTTAGTTCAGACACTATGGGGATATTATGCTCTGTGACTTGTCCAATCAACTTTAAAAGCTTCACTAGATGACTCTGGGATCTCGGCCTACCACAAAGATTGGGCCATCTTTAAGACGGTTTACATACTAAACCAGTACAGACTGGAGACCAGACCAACAAAACTAAAAAGAACCCAGACCAGACCAACCAAACCGATACAGACCAACCAAACCAATACAGACCAAACAAACCAATACAGACCAACCAAACCAATACAGATCAAACAAACCAATACAGACCAACCAAACCAATACAGACC
>VIAB01000950.1:132505-151855 GCA_009801035.1 Oophaga pumilio
CATTGTAATCCTGCCTCTGATTATAATGAGACTGCTGAAATCTTTTCCTGAAAAGACAGGAAGTATGAGACTAAAAAAGCACCAGTGGCCAGTGATAGAATTACTAATTTGTATTTTATATTAATAGCATCCCTTTAAGTTGGTGTCTGGGGACCCCCCCATCATAAGTCATTCTTTGTGCCTTAGTCACTTACTGCACCTAATATTTAATTACAGTGATTGCAAACCCAGGTAAAAGGTGAATTTTAAATGCAATTTATTAACCCAAACCAAGTAGATAATTGCAGTAGAGAAGAGATTAGTAGGGGGCCTCAGACCTTTAATGACCCTTCTGGGTTTAGATAATGCTCAGTCCACCGTTATTTAGCGGATTTTGGCCCCTCGTATTGACTAGGCTTCATGTGAATTCATGACGTCGGGGACATATCATGACATTTTGTAGCTTTGCCAGGGTGGAGTGGGGCGAACATTCTAAGACGCGTCAGATGAAGCTCGAAGACTGGACACGGAGCAGAGATGGGCTGCATGGCTGGACCGGTGACGGCTGAGCGTAGAGAGTATAATATTTTTTTTAACATTTGCACTGGGGCCTGGAGAGACGTCACAGCATAAAAGGTGGCATATTTTATTTGAAGGGAATAAATTCAAAAATTTCATGGGCAAATTTGAGTGAACTGTCGAATCGAATTTCCAGCAGATTTGCTCATCCTTAGTCATAAAGGATCATATGCAATCATCAGTATCAGCCGCGGTGCTCCAAGATATTGAAGACTGGAAATCCCACAACAATGCGTGGCAATTAATCTTGCCTCGATATCTACATTAAATTTCATGTAATTTACTGGCTGGAACCAATGCCCAAAGTTACGGTATAAGAACTAAATTTGCAAAAAAAAGTGAAAAACAAAATCACCAATTCAAAACGGCATTAAAAAACCCCCATTGTATTATTCATCCGAGGATATGTGAAACGCGGAGTGAAAAAAATATCTACAGTGCTGAGATTTCACTTTCATTCCTCAAGGGCGATATATTAATCAAGGTCGTATCTACTAGATGAATGCGACAAATGTAATTTGTTGAAGCCCAAATTCATCAAGGTGTTTTCAATTAAAAGTTAACATCTATTTGGGAAGGATTCCTGAACAGTCGCTACATGATTGCGGATTTATTTTTTATATATTTAAACTGATCAGGGTTTCTCATATAATCATGGCTCCGATTACATTACCAGCCCCGCTCCGTAGCGTGTGCGGAGGTTAATTTCAGTTCATTGAATAGCTCAATGTGATTTGTACTACCGTAAGTGCCTTTTAAGATAAGATAAAACAGCCTGGTGTTTGCTGAAAGTCTGGCCTGCTTTCTTCTTTGTTGTAGAATTTTAACTTTTTATTGAAAAATTTTCAATGCGGCCAACTGCAAACAGATTGGATCAGTATTTGAAGTCTTGTTTTTTTATGCCAGGGTTTCGGCACCTTTTGTCAAAGGTTTGGCAAATAACTGTCTGTGGCAAGTGCGCCAGATCAGGAGCTATGAACCTTTCCTAATGTAAAAAAAAAATTCAAATACCATTGTGCGTATTTATTTAAAAGGTTTTCTCACCCTATGGGGAGTTGGAAAGGTTAACTTTGGAATTTTCAGCTATTAAAGAAACTAAGGTCTCCTGGCAAGTACTCTACAAAACTTAGAGTTACTGTAAGTATCGGCCTCTGGTTTTCTACTGCTCACGCTTTGGGATATCACTATTGTGTCAGAGTCTGGAAGCACCAGAAGATTTCTTGCTACTCTGATGGGTCACATGGACCCTGATCTTTAAAGGTCCCATTAGACATTGAAGTTAGTGAACCCACCTACTGTGGAAGACTTAGCTGACCATCTAATTCATCATAGAAAAGAACGATATGATGTTTCGATTTTAAAATGATCAATCCTTTTTATTTCCAAGCAGATATGCCACTGGAAGAAAAGTCTGACAGCAAACTATCTCCGATCCCCACATAATGAACAGCTCGACCAAGCCGAGAGTTCATATACATCCGAGAGTCATAAGAGTTAGCCGTTGGCCAAATGATTGCTGAAGGTGTATAGCCATCAGTAGTCTATGGCGGCAAGACAGGTGCCTTAAATTTCATAGGCTTCAGTGGATAGAGTGGTCCACATTCGGGACCACCACCATTGAGTCTTCAACTTCTTGTCGCCAATGATAAGTGTTCTTCAAATAGATTGAGGTCCCAGATCAGGAACTCTTAACTAGCAGATTTTTGGGCAGTCCTCCGCTACCTAACACATGTTCCTCTCATTTTGGAAAATATTAAAATGAATCATAAACTTCAAATAAGGAATTTCCAAATTTTGGAGTGGAATTCTTGTTTGTAACCTCACAGCATCGAATACATTTTTTGCTATTTTTCTCAGCAGTCCAAGCAGAGCACAGGCGGGTGCTGAGGCGTCAATATATTGTTTTAGGAAACAAGAAATGAATACAAAAAAAAAAATGTAAGTCCAGAGGCCAAGACCACACATCCTTTGTCTTGTTTCTGCTCAATATAAATACTATTATAGAGAAATGGACTTTTAACTTCCCGGAGCTCTGGGTGAAAATAATGACCCTGGAGTTTCATTTTTAACAAAGTTTTAAGTGATTTCACAGAAGATATTTCATCACTTTGTTTGCTGTAGCGGCTTTAGGAATTAATATTTTTTCAGCTGTATTGAATTGTCATTGGTCGTCATACCCTTTATCAAAGAAGAGAAACTATTCATAGCTGCCAATATTTTTTAAGAAAGTCCTAATTTTTTTTTTAACTGTGCACAAAATTGCTATCTGGGTGTTACCAAGGTAGATCATTGATGTGAATAAGGTAACTCATGGGTGTGTTCAAGATAGAGTGTGGGCGTGAACAAGGTAGCTCATGGGTGTGACCAGAGCAGAGTACTATTATGAACATAGTTGCACATGGGCATCGCCAAGGTGGAGTAAGCGAAGGGTAAGTCATAAATTTATAAGGAGGAAAGGAAAGCAGTAACTATCCCTGGTAAGTACTGAAAAGGAAATCCCAGAGCATAAATTAAATTTAATTCTGGGTATTTTAAATGGGCCACTTTGTTGCAAAAACAGTGACACACTTGACCACAGTTTTGTATGTGGTATAGTAGCTGAGCCTCATTCAGTGCAAAGTTCTCCCCTTCTTCCCATCTGCACGTCTGATCTCCACTGGTGCGAAAAGCAGAAAAAGTTCCTGCTGCCTATCATTTCTAGGGAATCGTAAAGAATTTCTGAATCTGACCACAAGTCACCAAGTAACTCAGTGAGCAGCAAATCAGCTGAAAGACACAGCACAAACCATTTCTTATGAGTGGCACCTCTGCCTTACACCACTGCTGCTCAGTGACCTCCTGACCAAGTATTTCTTCACCTGGCAAATATCTCTCATATTATGCATTGGCTCCGATGTCATCTTTCTCATGATTCATGCGGCAAGTTTTACACCGCAATGCACCGGCTAGCCGCGGCTGTCCCAACCAAGGCGTGACAGCCTCATAGAAATACATTGTCATCACGCTCTGGTCAACAGACCCGTGGCTAGCCAATGCATTAGTGGTCCTATCTTTACCCGATGTGCACGGACGTCTGAATGCGCCCTTACTCTGAGCTCCTCCTTGTTGACTTATGACCACATTAAAGTTGAATGCAACACAAAGCAAAGAGCCGGTACAACAAATTGCAGTGCAAATGAAACCCAATTGCAACTATGATTTCTAGCCCCAAACACATTCATTTCATAAAACAGTGGAGAAGCTTTTTACCGTTGGCACAGAGTTGTTGACTAACTGATAAGTGCATAATTGTGCACAGCAGAAGTGCATTGCTGGCAGTACACAGCGGGTATACCATAACCCATAGCCAGTAGTAAAGGTTATCTCAGTCCTAGACTTTGAAGTTCAGGTTTCGTCAACCCACTTATCTCCCCTCCTTTTAACGTAAGCCATTTTGACATCCTCTCCCCTCAGGTTTTTTCTTTTTGAGCAGTCATCTGCTTCAAGGAACGGAGGATCAAATCAATTACACATGAAATATATGCCATGAAGTTCGTAAATACGTCTTTGTGGCTCCAAAATGTATGACCATTAGGGGTTGACAGGTTGATTGATGGTCACTTACCAAAAGATTGGCATGTTGACCAAATTCACGTCTCACTTCTCCTGAATACTGAGTAACACCTGCTAAACCCGGACCGTCCTAGTTAATAGTTTACACTGTAGGATGTGGAGCCGATCTTAATCTACATTTGCAAATCCAACGTTCGTGAACAATCTTCTTGTGATTGCGACTAATATACTAAAGTCTTAGTCTTAGTATACTAAAGTCTTGAGCACACGCAGTGATGACCTGGTTCTACCATACTTTGATGAACAATGGGACCTTCCACGTGAAAGGTCCACAGTTGAAGTTCCAAGTCCAGTCCAGGTTCTTCAGCAAAGGCAAACGAAGGTATCCAACCGTTTTGGCATAAAACTTTATTAACTGTATTAGTACAGCTTAAAAGGTTCCAGGTGCAAAAAAAAATATTGCATAAGGGCAAAAACCAATGTGTGTTGGGCATCATGCTAATGACAGCTCTGTTTCCGAAACACGTCAGTTTTTCCTTGATGCAGTATTTTTATTGTACCAAAATCCTTTTAAACTGTACTTCCAAATTAATTATGTTTAATACCCAGATGACTGGATACCTTTGTTTTCGTCTTCTGCATGTCACGCCAAGCAGGCATGGAAAGGAAAGCTTTATGTCCGAAACGCGTCGGTTTGTGCCTTGATGCAATAATTCTAATGTACCTGGAACCTTTTAAACTGTTCTTAGAATTTAATGATTTAAATTTACAAATTGCTGGATACCTTAGTTTTCTTTTTCTGCGTCTAAACTTTGCCTTTCCATGCCGAGGATCTTTATAGCCAATCTATGAGAGCTGGTAAACTTTGTACTTTTTGCTTACCTTCAGCAGAGGCACCAACTCTAACTGGTCCTAGGTTTTCCCCATCTTCGGCCTTTCCCATCCCTGGAGTCATCCCTTTCTCCTTCGAACAAATGATGTTCTCAATCTAAGCCGATCATCTCAGGTGGCATCATTGGCCTATTTTTAACCCTTTTACAAACACACATCAACATGGCATGGTAGCACAGGCTCCAATTGGACTATGTAGGGCTCTTCTCCTTGCATTCGCCCCCCAGGATTCAACATAACAATTTTCTTCAATTCTGATCCACAATGTTAAAAAAAAAAGATGTATATATGATGTGAAGTTAATTAAAGCGGCTCATATATCAGATTACAGCCGCATTTACATGAGCAAAGTTGTAAATCCTGATTGTGACAGCGCTGCACAGGAGAATGTCCCTGGAGTTGCCACAGGTATGACATATATCCCAAGGCTTTTACACAATGTCATTTCAGCAGCTGCAGCCGGGTCTATGAGTAATGCATCGAGCTAATTAAGCGGCATAAGCAGCAGCGATACCTTGTTTACGACCAGTAGGCCGAGTGCTGGAAGGATACAAGCATTCTCCTTGTGAGGAATCGTCACTTGAAATGCCAAGAAATACCAAGAAACAAAGACTCCTTGGTCTTAGGTGAAAGGTATTCCCCTTGAGGCCCATTAACGTTTCCGTATACACGTATCAAGGCATAAAAACATTACAGAAAATAGCCTACAGGTCAGAGACATGTAAACCGAGCAGTCATGTAAGGACAGGAAAAAAAGGGAGACCGTTATCTATTGAATGGAAAATATACTTTACTGTTTTCCTGTTATTTTATGCATTGTTCTTCACATACATCCTAAATTGCATTTAAAGGGAACCTGTCGAGACGATTTGCTAGTGGCGCGGTTACATAGGTCCTAGCACAGCAATAAAAATGATATCTGTCTTGTAATAATCCGATGTACTGGTGATGAGATATTGATCCTTGAAGACGCATACAAATAACTCTGGAAGTGCATTGGGGGCGTGTCAGTGCACTCAGTTCATCGACACACCCACAATGCACTTCAAGCTTGCAATGCAGCATTTGATGTGAGTGGAGTACACAGAATTAAAATATTATGTAAACTTGTACATTGAAGGATCCTTAAAAGTAGAATTTACTCACTTTATATTGGAGTTACCTGATGTATCCAAACCATGTATGGCTGGGAGTGTTCACAACGTTGTTGGGTCTAGTTTACACCAACACAGAAAACACGCAAGTACAGATGTGAATGTCTTGAATTTTGCCAAATTCTCACTGTCAGTCTAATAAATTCTGCATAAATCAATAGTACAATTGCATGTAAGCAACTTTAGAATATACCTTATGAGTCATTTCTTCTCCTCCTTCCATTTTCTAAACGCATCATTCATTGTGAAAATAATGGCTAAATTAGTTTTGGTCATACAGACTGTCAGCTCACTGATGGATCATATTACAGCTGCCTATTAAAGTCTATAGAGAGGGGAGGGGGAGAAACAGACTGCTTCTGCTGCATCTACTACCTTAGTGCTGGATTCACAGCAACACAGCACTGCACTGTTTCATAATGTCCTTTATGCTTCTGCTGCTTCTGAAAATGTAAATTTACCTTATAGAGACAGGAGAGCAGGTAACCATCAAACTTTGTGCAGTATATTTGAGACATCATAGCAGCTAGTTTCTACCAGATGTCTCAGAATACTGAAAGCTAAAGAGCCTACAGAGGGGAAAACTGGTGTAAAATGGCTACAAAATGTGTTTTTTCTAATGTATATACACCAGCTTATTCTGAAAGTCACCTGAAATGACAAAATTTAATACAGATGGGCTATAATTCACAACCACTGTGTATGTAACTTCATTACATAGACGTAGTAAAGAAGGGTCATTCCACAGTAATTTGAACTCTTGCTTTATGGCACTTTGATCCGGTGTCTACAGTATATTAGACCAAGGCCAAGAATAATTAATATTTGAGCTGCTTTTATATACAGCCATACCAAACACTGACTTATACAGTTCAGTATGTGGAATATACATTCCGGAAATGGCAAGTTTGTCCATACGAAGAATACATATTCACACAATGAGTGGTACATTATTGATTAGCATGAGTTCTCACTCTGGTGAACTTCGACAAAGTCCAACAAAATGACCAATCCATGATAATCATTGCCTCCTGGAGGTCCCAGGAGACGTCTTTCAGCTGATGGGTGTTACATGGCACATGGGTCATCTCTATTTCCTTTACAACACTAAGTTCAAAGTTTCTTACCTAAAGTTAAAAATTAGTGATGAGTTAATGTGCTTGGGTAAGGTGTTATCCGCCATGCTCGTGTGCTAACCAAGTAACTTCGGTGTACTCGAAAAATAAGTTAGAATTCTCTTGCCTGCATGTCTCGCGGCTGTTCGACAGCCACAACACATGCAAGGATGGCCTGTTTGTTAGGCATTGCCCCCGGAAGAAGCCAACAGTGAAACGCGCGTCGGGGTGAGGGGACAATAAATGGACCTTGCTGTGGCCCTGGGGAAATCGTCCGCAAACAGGTATATCTTTTTTTTATCCTATGCAATCCCTGACTGCATGTCTCGCGGATGTTCGACAGCCACAACACATGCATGGATTCTCTGTTTGTTAGTCAATTCCTCCATGTGTTGGGACTGTCAAACAGCCGCTAGACATGCAGCTGCCGGGACTCAACATATTATTCGAGCACGCTGAAGATACTCTGTTAGCACCCGAGCATGCTCGGATGAGACCTTATCAGAAAACGTTTGCTTATCACTTTTAAAAATCTTAAACTTGAATCCAAATTTCAGAATTTTTGCCTATTTTGACTTGGATGTGGCAAACAAAATTCTGTAAATTCTATGACAATGATTTACTCATATCTAATTAGTTGTGCCATTGGAACAACCTTTGTCCAAATTCCCTAAAGAGTGGAAGACTCAGAAGGTTCAGTAAAACAAATTTTCACAAATTGCCTTATAGCCATTGCATAGTCACAGGTCCCCCCATTTGAGCTATTAGAGGCTACAACAGATCCACAATCCTGCATTTTAGCTTTGAACTATATATATACATGGTGAAAATTTACGCAAATACCTTGTCAATGTTGCCTTGTTCAGATTTATTTTTATGGAAAGTGTTGCCTTGTTCAGATTTATTTTTATGGAAAGTGTTGCCTTGGTCAGATTTATTTTTATGGAAAATGTTGCCTTGGTAGGATTTATTTCCTTGGCACTTTTGCAATCTTCATTTAGTTTCCTACCAAGTGCCAAAAACATACTCTAGTATTTCACAGATGCATACATTTCCTTTTGTGAAGTCCTTGCTCCATGTTTTTTCTACAATGAAAGCTGAAAAATGGATCCATATTCCCTAATTTTAGAGTCCATTAACCTAAATGGTCAAATATGGATCCAAAAAATTGTCACCTCTTTAATCTCTGATTAGGTTAGGCTTCTTAGGACATATGGATATCATTGACAGAAGCTCTATACTCAGAACATATCTATAAACTAGGAAGACACGCCGACGACAAACATCGGAATTCCTCCAGTGGCCAAAGCCTTCCATGTATCCTTCAAACAACATAGATGATTGCTACTTTCTCCATCTCCTAGGTATACAGCTGATATAATTAATCCTTTTCTACCCGCTTCTTATGACACAGATCCTAGCCTGTCAGCATCAGACGCATAGTAAATTAGATCGTGACCCCTTTGGGATCAGAGAATCTTGTAAACCATGGGAGGAGAAACACATAATCCATAAGTAATGCATTTTTCTATCGTGGTGCGTCTCATCATTTCTCCTTGGTGAAGTGGATTACTATTTGGTTAATGAATGACCTCAAAATCTTTTTCCCCTTAGTACTTGATGATAACTGTCTGAGACTGATGATAGTGTAAGATGTGACAAATAATAGCATGAAGATGAGTTTATTCTGCAAATTCTTCTAAATCTCTCTTTTAGGGTTGAAATTACTTAAAAACAGAAATGAAATTTGAAGTGTCAGCGTGAAAAGTAGTTGACTTTGTACCAGCGCGAAGATCTAATTTGTCAATTCTTACTGCCAGCCTAGCTCTCTTGTGAAATGAAGTCCTCGATTTCTTCTGTTTTTTTTAGCTAGTAGGTTCTAACAGCATCTGCATAATTGTGCGTCCGGTTAATTTACAGAACGTTAGAACCCATTACTGTTTTTCCCAACGTCGGTAATATTGAAGCCACGTACGATGACTTTCGACTTGTGTTTTTTTCGATCTTGCTTTTTCAATTTTGGCAGAGCAGCTAATTGAGCTCTTACTTCACAGAGAGCTCTGTGATCTCACACAACTGGGAGGAAGATAGAGATGTCTGATCTAATAGAGAATGATCTTCCAACTTTTTCTAATGATATCTGTTTGAAATGTAGACGTGAAGATCCAGAATTGGAGTCTTCAAGATATTAGATGCAAAGTACCCTAAGAACACCCGGTTTAAGTTTTAATTGCGTTTTTCGTTTACCGTGGCTCGCTGGGCTGTGAGCATTGTGAATACCTCCCTGATCTGCATGAATAAACAGGACAAGGCCTTTTCATTTTATCTACAAGATGAGGGCAGAGAGAACTTGAGGAGGAGCACAAATTATTCATGGATTGATTTTTTTGTTTAAACTGGCAGCCTTCCACATATATTTTGCATAACGACTCCAGAGAATGTCCACGCAATTTCTTCAAATGTTTATATATATTTTGCCAAACAGTCTCATGCTGTTGACTATCGGGAATGAGATCTAACTGTTTTAGAGAAATATGAGTACACTTTACTCGAAAGCTAGGCTAACGAAATGCCAAGTCAACGTTGTGTTCAATGACTGTGCCAGTTCCTAACTGTCTGGTTACACAGCCTAGCAATCTCAGTCCATCGTGACAAGTCCAACTTGGAATATAGGAAACCGGTCGCATTGGCCCAAAACTTTTGAGAATGGGAAATAAAGTTTGAAGAACTTAAAAGCGGTTATACCTCAGTGAAGATGTTGGTAGCATTCATATTGGAAGACAAGGAGGTGCATACTAGACTGATATTGATGACTTACTTTAGAAAAGTAATTGTTTGCTTCCAACTTTTCTTGGATGCCACGTTCCATTGCTGTTAATTCACTAACATGTCAATTTAACGCTCAGATATCTAGTTTGAGTGTGACATAGGCCCTCGCTGGACTTTAAGATGTGGATAGGGTTGGCTCAGTCAGTCTATACAGTAGATTTTCTATCTCTACCTAGGTGGATGCCACCACCATCACTTGGAGCAGTGGCTATGAGTTGCAGACAAAAACTTGTAATTGTTAACTGCATACAGTATGACTTTTTTTTGGCACTATGCCCTTATTCAGGACATACCCATTACCCTTTCATATTACCTCCATGCCCCATTTCCTGCCTTTTCAAGGTACATTCGGAGATCGCATGCCATTTTGCATTAGAAACTTTCCAGAAATGCAGCTTTTTGAAAGGTCTTCGCAGCACAGACAAAAAATTTGCCAAATCTTACTAGAGTCATGTAGAGTCCATCCTTATATCATGCGCCTCGTGGACCGGCAAATCATGACAAGATGAGTCTCAATGGCATATCTAGTGATCAGTGCTATGTACATAGCACAAACATTGATCTCACAAATCGTTTTTGGGGTGATCTTCCCATTCCCCAAAAGCAAGATGTCCTCCTTACACAACACGTCCTGTTGTGTAATTTTCCCATCTGGCTGAAAATAGTTTCTTAGTGGGGTCTCCACATCCATGGACTTTTCTCCAAAATAAATATTAATGGGAAGACAGACACTGAATTTTATGCAAAAAATGGCACAGTGTCATGTTGCATTTGAGAATCCTGGTTGCAGCACCAAACTTACATAACAAAACCCTCAATGGACTCCCAATAGACTCGATTACACATAGGGAGGGACCCATATTATGACAGATCTTGTGAAGTGTCATGGCTTTACATGGTGCCAATGGGAATAGAGTCAAGTCTAGATAATCTTGATTATGTTGCATCTCTGATATCTCTCGTAAGAGAGCACCTAGACCATCAGGTTCTAGAAAACCCAATATGTTAACACAAAACACTAAAATAGATACATATTCTTCTTTTGTTAAATTGGGCGTTTGGCGTTTCTGAAATACCAGTAAATGCGATACGTGTTCGATGGCAACCCAATGCCTCCAGTTCCTATGGAACACATAGACCATATAGAAGAATGAAATGGAATCTTTGTTGCCAGTTCCTGGCCACATTCTCACCACTAATGTATGCCGTATGTATATATTTAGATGTAGCAGTATTTTCTTCCTACTAAGAGGCATAGTAAAAGTATACTGTATTTTGCTAGCTCCCCTTCAAGCTTCAATCTGTTCACATAAAAAGTCAGAGTTTCCCACTGTAATCAGTTTTGTATTGAGCACTCTCCATGGGAGGAAAAGTGCTTAAGTTTAATTGTAACTTCTCAGTAGTGCAGTTGGGAAAAGAGGTTCTCTCTCAGCCAGACTAATTGGTGTTTTGGGCTATACCAAGAACACAAGCACTTGACAGAGCGAGGGAAGAAATATAGGTTGAAAAGCTTTTTTTTTTCCTATTTCCGAAAATGTAACCTGCATATAGAACCATATGAGGTCATGTGAGGACATGAGAAGCGTGGATATGAATTACCTAATTACTGCTTTGTGATGGGGGTAGTAATATAAGCTGTGCAATAGGGATGAGCGAACCTGCTCAGTGGCACTCGGATATCACTCGAGTATCTGGGTGCTCGGATGAGCTTGGCATTTGACAGGCATTGGTTGGTGCTCGGATGTGAACCCAATAAGCATGCGGGGATTGCCTGCCAGTCACAGTAATGCCATAGCCATCTTGGCAGTGGTATTACTGTGGTTGGCTGGCCGCATTACTTCATCAGAGGTTATAAAATGACTGGCGCCGCCACACTTCGCTCACAGATGCCATTGTACAGCTCAGGGACAGTTCTGATTGCAGAGAGAGCAGATATTCAGGCCTGTGGGGGAACAGTTTAATCTGTGTCCTCTAGTGTGGATACTGGTGCTGAAGCTGAACCATGATATTAACAGTCCATTTAAGGTCCAATCTTGTGCTTTGCTGTTTGTATCAGATGCATTCTGCATTTAGCCTAGGGACGGTTGTAGGAGCAGGGAGAGTGGCAGAATACAGCCTCTAGGCAGGGCTTACTCTGCAGTACACTGCCAAATATATAGCTGCTGTGTGTGATCACATTCTTTTTTTTGGTAAGAGGTTGAAAAAATGGACTATGTTTTCATCCATGGAGTATTACATGTTTTGTGTTACATTTCAATGGTATATATCACTCCATAAATGCTAACATTTTTATCTGGATTGAATTAATAATCCATACACTAACGTACTTAGGTAGGACAAGGTAGGAGAAATATCAGAGCCAGACCAAGCTGATGCAACAGAGGTGGCATGAGCCTGTGGTCTGGAAACGACCACTTTCCCGGAACCACCAAGGCCCGAACCCAGGCGGCAGCCTTCACTGCTGCGGTTCTTGCGGACTGTGGATGGGAGAGCCAGGATGCAGCAACTGGTAAGCGGACTGCCGGGCCTATGCTGGTTGGACGATAGAAGGAGGAAAGCCAGGCCTAGAGGCAGCAAGGTAATGAAAGCTGGCATCCCTGGGCGAGATCGTTATGTACTTCCGGCAGCAGAAATGAGGGTCTATAGAAGAGTTTGTGACCCGTCATCACATCTTGTTCAACCAGTGGGCAGTAGAGACAGAACACTTGCCTCAAAGGCTGCAAGAGGTTACAGCTGGAACCAGGGTCACATTCCACAAAATGGAGGGGCAACATCGCTGGTATATGTTGGGTGTGATCCAAGAAGAGAGGGAGCAGGATGAACTCTTCTTGCAAAATTAATGGGCCAGGGAGAGGCTCCTCGAGGTGGCACAAGATGGGGCTACCACCCCCAATAGATCCTTGGGCAATGGTGAAGGTGAAACAGGGGTCTGTTGCCCATGTCTATATGTGTTGGAGGCTCTGTCACCAACAGAAGCCAGGTCACTTACAGCCCAGGCACCTGGAAATCGGAGTCCCAGAAACAGGTGGAGCCAGTCCCCCCAGCCTCCCAAGGAAGTATACACCTGAAGAGGATTACAGTATTACCCTCCTTATAATTTCTTTCTGGCTTTGTACTTTGTGCAAAGTCTTTATGAGTGTAGGGGTACATCAACGACACTTTCAAAATATTTGAATGAAGCCCACTAGTTGTTGCCTTTGAGGGTCTGTAGATCAGGGTTCCCCAACTCCAGTCCTCAAGGCCCACCAACAGGTCATGTTTTCAGGATTTCCTTTGTATTGCCCAGATGATAATTGCATCACCTGTGCAATACAAAGGAAATCCTGAAAACATGACCTGTTGGTGGGCCTTGAGGACTGGAGTTGGGGAACCCTGCTGTAGATGACTGGATGACCATCCTTATTTTTTTCTGGATTTGCACTGTCTGCAAAACCTTTATGAATGTAGGAGTGCCACAACTACACTTTCTTAATTTTTTTATGAGGCACTCCATTTGGTGCCTTTAAGGCTGTAGGATCCTCTCTTTATTTCTGGCTTTGCACTATGTATAGAGCCTTTACGAGTGTGATAACTACACTTTGTTCACAATATTTAAATAAGGTACTACAGCTGGTGCTTTTAAAGGTGTGTGAATGACCCTGCTTGTAATTTTTGGCAGGCTTTGCCTGTGTTCAAAGCTTTTATGAGTGTAGGAGTACATCAACTACATTTTGTTTGCTTGTTCACAATATTTGATATAAGCACTACAGTTGGTGCCTTCAAGGGTACTAATGACGCTGCTTGTAATTTTCTCCTGGCTTTGCAGTGTGTGCAGAGCTTTTATGAGTGTAGGAATACATAAACTACACTTTGTTCATTTGAAGCTTCAAGGCTTCTCATTTCCCACAGCACAGCCTAATGCGACTGCCACCATTCTGGTTAAAGCTATCTAAGGTGTAACACATTCTGATTTGTTTCATACATGTTTCTTTACTCCTTGTTTCCATGTGCTCTGCCATGGTTTTACTGCCTTCAGTCTGAATCTACAATGTACACATCCCATGAAAACAATTACATGAACAGGTGTGTCCAATCTTTTTAATATTCCTGTAAGTCCAACATGCATGGCTCAAGCTGGAACGGACATGTGTCTCGTAAGTGCAACAGACTCACAAGCATATAACAGTATGCACTGGCAACGAAAAGAACAAGTCTGGGGTAAATAATGACAAGCGATAAACATGGGTGAAAAGGATGGAGCCATACGAACAGGGGCAAAAGCAAATACAAAAGAAGTAAAAAAATAAGAGTAATCCCCTTATTAGCCATCCAGATGTTTATTGACTCCCACTAATATTCACTACTGTATTGCCCATAGTCTGATAAATTATAGATGTGTCCACCCCTTTTTTTTTATTTCTAAACGACAATTAAAAATTCTCACAATTTAAATTACACTCAATATCACGATGTGCCAGCAAAACTGTAAAAAGCTGCAATTCACATTAAAACCACTGGGTGGCCACATGTAAAAACACAAAGCAGAAACATCTCCCAGCAGAGTATTGAAAAAAATCATGTTTGTTTTTTTAATGCTGTTCTCAAAGCTTTTCATGTGAAAAATCAATAAGCAATAAATCTGTGTCTACAATCCGTACAACCTCTAGGATTAAGCTACCCTTATATTATGTTCGCTTGTATACAGGAGTTAAGCTAAATGTCTTTGTTTTACAGCAAAATGGCCCACTTCCCACGCATTTCTATCACTATGTCTAATGTGGGTTGTGTAGAGCAGCTACCTTTCTTTCTTTTTTTTTGAGGATACATCCTTAAAGGTTTACCTCAAGCTGCTAGCAAATATTAAAATTCATGGTGTAAAACCTGTTTAATTAAGTTTTCAGCAAAGTACAAGCTATAACGCAGCAAAAAATAAAAGGGAGAAGAAAATATCTAATTGGATGCTGAAATCTTGTTTTGCACTTAATTAAAGCGCACAGGTGTAAGGCTATAAGTGCGGCATTAAAAGCCATGCAAGTAGCTTCCCGATTTAGGTTAATTAATAAAATTCTGCAAGTTACAAATAATCAAATAAAACTTAATTTGCTTAGAAATTTAGGTTGCCACATAATTACCTGCATTCTTTCTTTTATCTACAGTATATTCTTCTATATACTGCTTTTTTTCCCCATCTATTCTAGTGTTTTTGCAAATGTGACCACTGCCCTCTCCATTTTATGGGCATGGAGGATGCAGAATTCATGGGTGTGATATATAGACGCTTATACTTTTCCCAACAGGTCACAGTTTAAAGGGGTTGTCCACCATAAAAAAACAACATTGCAGCATTAATTTAGCGCCATCCCTAATCATTGGTGTACGTGGCATTGCGGGGTAATTGACCCAAGGTGACACACACAAAAAAAGTAAAAATAAAAAAACAAACATTTCACCTTCAGGACTGCCATGAGGCTAGCATGTGGCTGCTGACATTTCCCACCAAGCTGCGGGCTTCCTCTTCTAGTGGTTGGTCACCTGTAATGGTGGCAGCAGGTGACCGGATGCAGCGCACAGACAAAACACGAGGCGCAAGAGACCACTGAAACTATTTATTTCCCTGATATGGCAGGAATCGTGGTAACTATAGCAATGCAATTATTGCTAAACTGGATAATTACAGAACGAAAAATGCAATAATAAATGTATAAAGAATTCTCACAGCAGTCTCTGGTTATACGTTCTTTTTGCTTCTGACAAAGGGGAGGATACCGGTCCTAGAGAAAGTCACTATTATCGCTTCTTCTAACACAGGCCCTAGCGGGGGTCTCCCGTTCTTCCCACTAGGCCGCATGTCCTCCTCACAAAGTCTAACAATGCTCGCTGGGCCGCCTTAGCTTCAATAGGCCCCCGCCTTGTGTTGTACTAGCTCAAACCAACCCCTGTCTGTACCGTACATTGGGGCTGGAAGCAACGGCCCGGCTAACTCACACCTCCCGTTCGTCACCGCGGGCATCCACCCCCAAGTGGACTCTTTTCCCTGACCTTTGATGCTTGACCGACGGCAGATGTCTCTTATACCTGGTGAGATAAGGTCCAAGTCCTCAGCTCTTGACGGTCAAAGTCTGGACTTCAAGTCTTGACTGGTACAGGTTGGGTTTTCGGGCTTAGACTGGCATCGTCTGGATTCTGGAACTTGCATGGCGTGGATTGAGTCTTCGGTTCTTGACCAGCATCGCCTGGATTCTGGAACTTGCATGGCGTGGATTGAGTCTTCGGGTCTTGACCAGCATCGTCCGGATTCTGGAACTTGCATGGTGTGGATTGAGTCTTTGGGTCTTGACCAGCATCGTCCGGATTCTGGAACCTGCTTGTCACCACCCGGTTTCTGCTTACAGACATGCCATAACCCGCTGCCTCGGGCCTTCTGCTGCCTGTCGTCTGGCCTCCTCGTCTTTATGTCCTGTTCATTCCTTCACTCGGCACCAAATCTCCTCCCGTTCTGGAGCTCATGCGTCATTAAGGTCACCTGACCGGTGCTCCATTTAAACTCTTCCTCTCAGAAACTCTCCTGTTATGATTTGGTTGCTGAGGAGAGCAGGCAAAAAGGAAATACACCAGAGCAGTTGGAAACTATGAGATTGCAGTACCCTGACTAACCACCACAACTAGGGCAGCCGTGGAGCGTTCCTACGTTGGTCCTAGACGCCTCGTCACAGCCTGAGAAACTAACTACATCTAAAGATAGAAAGAGGAAAGCTATCTGCCCCGGAGCAGATCCCCAAAGAACATAGAAAGCCCCCAAACATGAAATGGCGGTAAGACAAGAAGAAATACTGACACAGACAGAAAATAGTATGAGCAAACGTTGGGGCCCAAACTTACTAAATAGAAAAGGATAGGAAGGGCACTTACTGCAATCCCAAAAAACCCTGAAAAGCACCAACGTTACTAATTTCAAAAACACCTGAGATCACACGACCTCTACCACCTAAATTAGTTCTCTGGTGTAACCAAAAACAAAACAGCAGCCACTGAAAAAACTGGAAAAAGCAAATGTACAAACATCAGTGGCTGAACTGAACTGAGAGGGCAAAAGCCCCCAGAGGGGACCCTGAAGGCCCCCACAGAAGTGCAGGACAAAATGCAAAAATCAAGCACAAAAACAAAAAGAAGAAAATGTCTTATCTGTTAGCAGGAGATTCAGACATGACACAGCAGGCTACCAAGGAAACAGGAATCAAGGATTGAGACCAGAACAATTGATCACCGGCAACCCTGATGGGAAGGCGACTCCCTTATATAAGACCAGTCAGTAACACCTGATTCCCAATCCTCACAATCTTCACTGGACAGTCCAGTGCTGTTTGTAACCACCAGAGGGAGCTTCTGCTCAGAACTCATTTCCAGCCTATTCACAACACTCTCCCTCTTCTTCTTAGTTCCACAGGGCTTCGTTTGGAAAGGTAATGGCAGTCTTCTAACACAAATGCAGCACATCTCCAGGGATTCTTGTCTGTTACATTGCACCTTCTTACAATGGCAACACTGCAGCCGATGATCAGCTTCAGCCTTGACATTCTGTGATGCGAGATCTGTAAGGAAAAAAAATGGGAGCACTGCCAATCTTCATTCCTACAACGCGTTTCAGAATCGGGTATACCCCTTCTTCAGGTTTGTGGTAACCCTAGAAGTGCCTCTCCCTTTCTATTTACCATTCTGGAAAGTATTGGACCCCCGAGGAGAAAGAAATACTCTTTGCAACCCACGGCCTAAGATCCTACACAGAGGACCCCCCCTCGCTTGGTGCCGCCCGGGTTAGAAGTCAGAATACACTAATAATTTTTATTATAAAAATGTTTTTTTCTAAACTACACAACCCCTTTAAATACCCTAAATAGAGAAAAGATAAAAATCTGCAATGAGACTGTTCTCTAATTTACAACAAAGGAAGACAGTCCATTCTGCGGCTGAGAAATGTCCGCCCCGGGTACACGGCTAATCTGCCGAGCAGACTACAATGTGTACCTGCAAGAAACATGCATATCTAAAACGCTGCTTTTCAATTTCAAGAGTCAGTGAAGGTATCCAGAGGATAGAGATAATGTTGCTTTTACCAAAGTCAGTGAGAAAGAACAAGCTTTTATCCCGAGAACGTATATGTAATTCCCTCCCGGAACAGACCGATATGAGACACAGGAACCCATGAAATGTTTACGAATGGAAGTTTTTTTTCGGAAGACAGGAATGAATGGCTATAGATTATGTGATCTGGAACGTAATGATTAGTGATGAGCGAACGTGCTCGAATAAGGTGTTTTCTGAGCATGCTCGGTTGGTAACTGAATGTCTTCGTCGCGCTTGAAAAATACATTCGAGCTCCGCTCCTGCATGTCTCGCGACTGTTAGACAGCAGCAACACATGCAGGGATTGCCTCTGTGTTAGACAATCTCTGCATGTGTTGTGGCTGTCAAGCATCAGTGGGACATACAGGAGCAGGGATTTGATCATGTTATTCGAGCACGCCAAAGTCACTCGTTTAGCACCTGAGCATGATAACGCCTTATCCAAGCACATTCGCTCATCACTAGTAATGATCGATAAAAAATCATGTTGATATTGGGCTCTAGTCCACAGTAATGTTATGCGACCCTTTCCTCCATCCCTCTTGCTGGTGTCCTGGTGAAGAAATGTCAGAAAATGTTCAAATTTGCCAGATTTAACAAATTTTTCCCCAAATCTTCGATTTGTGGCAAATCAAAATGTACTCCTAAAACATTTATGACAATATTCTTTTTTCTACTTTCATTAATCATCTTCACATCTGGGCTGTCACACACTATTTGTAAAGTTTTTTTTTTCAGTATTTTATGGTAATGCAATGAGCTGTGCCTCCTTTCACTATCAAGATTTACCACTAAACGGCTGCTGCATTCCCTGTCTCGGCTTTTATATTGGACTCTTCTGATTGACTGGTGCTATATACCTTGTGATGTGATAGCTGCATTATCAGGAAGGATATCCAAGGTCATGCAAATCAGTCTGTGGCTGACCAAATCTACTGTCATTTTAGATGATTTACGCAAACCAATTCATAAATTGTGTTAAATGTCACCTGGTTCAACAAATTCTTTAAAATTCAATGATTTTGATTTGCTTCAAATTGATTTGTTCATTTCTACAGAGAGACCCCAGAGCATAAGGGATATTAAATTAGCGGAGAATAAATTTGTTGGAATTCAAAATTTCCTGGGAAAATCTGCAAGAACAGGCAAAT
>VIAB01000950.1:167386-179282 GCA_009801035.1 Oophaga pumilio
ATAACATTCCAAAGACTGATAACATTCGCGTTTTTAAAGACCGATAACATTCCTGATTCCAAAGACGATAACATTCCCGATTCTAAAAACCAATAAAATTCACCTATTCCAAAGACTGATAACATTTCAAAGACCGTTATCAGTCCATAGAATGTTATCGGTCCACAGAATGTTATCGGTCCACAGAATGTTATCGTTCAATAGAATGTTATCAGTCAATAGAATGTTAACATTCCCGATTCTAAAGACCGATAGCATTCGAAAAGATCGATAACATTCCCAATACATTCCAAAGACCAATAATATTCCTAATTCAAGACAGAGATAACATTCCCAATTCTAAAGATCAATAACATTACCAATATATTCTAAAGACCAGCAACATTCCCGATTCTAAAGGCTGACAGCATTCCCGATCCTAAAGGCCGACAACATTCCAGTGTCTAAAAACTTATAATGTTCCCGATCCATTCTAAAGCCCAGTAACATTCTAATGCCCAACACTTTCCAAACATTGATATAATCTAAAAGATGGATTGGACATGTTGAATTTAAATATTCACATCCTGATTGGGTACTCTTTGTTGCAGTTGGATGGCTTTTGAGTAAAAAGAAGTAAACTGCATTAAGTCCCCTATGTTTTCTACATGTTTTATGAGATTTCTTTATTTACTGCATGATATCCCTTTACTGTTTTTATTTTAGGTTTTAGTTATTCAGAGAGATCTGACATCATCTTGCTTCCTTCTACACATGAACACTTGACTGAATGAAGCTTACATGTGTGTGAGGACACCAGTTTAATGTTCCAATACTAAGGGTGGGAGACAATGATAAAAAGAGTGAAAAAGTGAGAGAACAAGGAAAAAAAATTATGAAAGAGCGAGAGACAGTAAGAATGACGGAAGGGGAGAGCAAGAAAGACAGTAGGAGAGAAGATCTAAGACAACCAGACCACAAAAGAAAAAATGAATGAGAGGTAGAGTGATGTAAAAAGTATGAGCTAAAGAGGGAAAGAGGTGCAAGAGAAAAAAAAGCAAAAATAAGACTATGAAAGAAAAATAAGAGGTACAAAGAGAAGGTAAGAATGAGAGTGTGAGCTTAAAAGCGATCGAGATAGAGAAAAACAATGAAAGCAAGAGAAAACAAGGCAAAATGGCAAAGAGACAGTGAGTAAAAGTTAAAAAAAAATAAGAGCAAAAAGAAAGAGTGAGGGAACCTCAAAAAGCCCGCAAGAGAGTGAGAAAATACCATATTTGAAGGGAAAAAAAGAACATATGAAAGAATGTACAAAGAAAGAAAAGTGTGAAAGGAAGTGAGAGAAATGACTGAGCAAAAGAGAGCGAGAGAGAAAAAAAGATAAGTGTGAGATAGAATAAGAGCAAAAATGAGAATATGACAGAGTGAAGGAAAAGAGACAGAAGGAGGGAGAGAATGACATCTATAAAACCAAGCAGGAATGAGAGAATACGATAAAAAGAGGGAGGTAGGAGACAGAGATAGAGTTTGTGAGGTTCAGAGATGGAAGGAGTGACAGTGACAGACAGAAAGCTAGAGAGAGAGAGATAGTCACCAATGTGGAAAGAATAAAAAACAGTTGCGAGTATTTGGGAGGGCGAGACTTGGTAGATTCCTGATACATAGACTCAATGATGGTCTATACCGGTCAGCTTTGGAATACTGTTGCTTTACTATGTTTATCTATGAACCAGAAGGCTCAGGATGAGCAACGTTCTAGATCCAGCCCAAGAAACTGATGCTTACCATGAAAATGTGTGAGGCTAAGAAAAAAAAAATTGAGGAGCTAAACAATGAGACAATTAAACATAAGAATATAGCTATATATATGCAACATCCTTGACGATAAACTGTTTCTGGACTATGAAAATGGGGTATCGTGAGGATAACGGTCATTGGTCAGTCTTCGTTTTATTTTTTCTATTTTCTTTTCTTGTGTCCCCTTCATCCAGAGCTATTAAACCAGGAATATAATCTGTAACATCACATGCCTGATGCATTCCATGCCAAATTAGATATCCAATGATCTGCAACTTCAAGAAGTAATTGAGTAACGCCAGGAGCAATCCGTAATGTATTGAGAGGTAAATCAATTGGTTCTCCTCTGTACAAGTGTCATCAAGTGGTTTGCAAGCAGCAATTCTACTGATAGATAAGGGACTTGATAGGCAGCTACGTTACTGAAGAAAGGATTTTTTTCCCCATAATGCTGTTATTAATGGAAGATTCCTCAAAAAATACAAATTTGCAAAGTTAACAACAACTTTCTGAACTTTTCAAGTGATCTGCAAGTGCAGTGTTCAGTTTGTATTCTGATACAGTCAAGTATTTATTAAAATAAATCGTATTACACAGTGGGCAAATACCACCTCCACACCACGACCATGTAGACCAATATTACCACCATACAGTAACCACATAATGGTCACATACCAGTGCTACACATGTGTTCTTCAGAGTATAATATGGTGCAGTTAAGACAAGTAATATATTCCCTGATAAGTCATTAACCTTCCCTTTGATTCTCTATCCAGCCCAGACCAAAATAACAATTTCTCCCACCAATGCTAACCTCAACAGAACTTGTGGTTAATACCCCCTTATTTCCCTACACAAAAATATTTTTGTGCTCCCTTTTCGTCCCACACAGTAGTAGTGACCCATGTGAGCCCCTCACACAATAACGGTGCCCTCTTGGTTTTCTCCACTCTCAAAGTGTCCACTCGGAATAAAATTGCCTCCCTAATATTGGAGCCAACTTAATCCCCTCACTACAGTCATTTTACTCCTAACCGCCACCTCAATTGAGCTTCTTGCTGTGCAATTTTGTGCCCCCCCTAAATAATCATGCCCCCCTAATAGTGCCCCATGTTGGCCTCATTCATTGAGTAATATTGATGCTCTTCAGTGCGCCTACTCAATATTGGTTTGATAAAGAAAATAAAGCAGCTATTATAATCCATATTACACGTTACCTGCCCGCATTCTCCACCATTTATGGAAAATCCAGAAGAGACTCGGTTTTTATAGGCGATTTGAATAAAAGGAAATTTTTTTTTAGAATACAATTGACAACTAAAGGGACAAAGATATAGAAGAAACCCATCTACTGGATCCCTCTCTCATATTCTTATTGATCCCATATGCATTTTATATTATATCTTTATCTTATTGAAATCACCTGTGGCGACTGTATCTTTGATGGATTTTCCACACTCATTATTTGTACTCCATTCAGTAATGGTCTCCACCCCTTGGAAATCTTTTCCCTTAGTGCTCATACTTGGTATTAGGACCCCCACTCACCAGTGATTTCATGTATCATTTTACTGAAGACGAGTCATGAATGTCTCTTGACGGCAGTGGTCTTGATTGCTGTTTACTGCATTAAATTCTGCTCCATCTGTAGCTCTAGAAAGTCCACGCTCCTTCAGCACCATTACAATGACTGCATACTACATTACCAATTACTGCAGTCTCATAAGGAAAGTCAAGTATCTGCTGCTATAAAGTCCATTAGAGAATTTCCAGCCGGCACTGCCGCACTCCATGGTAATATAAGGATGTGTTATGAGGCCGGTAATAATAGCGGCAGCCAAGTATTTACCCCACTCTGGAGAAAAATCATGAAATTGATTTGTTTTGTCCTACGGAATACATAACCCGAGATAAGCGACTCTCGTCTGCATTTCAATTTTCACCTTCCAGATGGCAGAATAATCTCTTGATATGAGAGGCCTTTGAAGGTTTAGAAGGAAAGTCACATACTCCTGTGATAAGACGAGATCTCGGCTCAGACCTGCGTCTTGCTCCTTCGCAACGCGAGTAAAAGTTTAATGAATGCTGAACATTTGATCCTAATACCTGCTCGCGCGGGCCGTGAATGTGAACGAGGAGATGCCCTTCCGTACGCCGCTGTCCGGGAAGGAACGGTATTAATGGAATTAGCAAAATGATGATTTTAATTTTAAATGGCTGGAAAATGAGCGGATCTAATTTTTTTATGATGAGAGAAGGTGGAATTTGCAGCTTTGAACATCGTAATGTGATCTGATGAGTCAGACATTAGACCTTAAGCTTCTTGACGTGGTTATGCAGATTAACGTGTAGGAAACATGGAATCGTCATTGCATTGTTTGGAGAATTGGGATAACGCTAAGGGTCTCCTGTACAGAGACCCATGTAAAAATGGAGCAAGTGGGAGAAGAGCTACCAGGATGGTGAGCGGACTGCGAAGTATGTCCTACCAGGAACGGTTATAGGATCTGGGAATGTTTACTTGCAAAAAGAAGGCTAAGAGTAGACTTAATAGCCGTCTACAAATATCTGAGGGCTGTCACAGTGTAGAGGGATCATCGTTATTCTCATTTGCACATGGAAATATGAGAAACAATGGAATCAAACGGAAAGGGAGAAGATACAGATTAGATATTAGAAAAAACTTTTTGACAGTGAAAGTGATCAATGAGTGGAACAGGCGGCCACGAGAGGTGGTGAATTCTCCTTCAATGGAAGTCTTCAAACATCTGTCTGAGATGGTTTAGTGACTCCTGCATCGAGCAGGGGGTTGGACACAAGGACCCTGGAGGTCCCTTCCAAATCTGACATTCTAGAATTATATGACTAAGTCCATATTACAGAGCTCTATAGATAGCTCTCTTACAGCTGTATGGTGCAAACTAGAAACCAGGCATCCATTGAGAATGACTGGTAGATGCGGCTCCTGATAATCCTACCCACATAAAAAATGCAGCAACCACTGTGTGCCAAGATATGTGCGAACATTGAAAATATGATTTTTAACCTGTATTGCTATACTTATAAAATGAAGTGTACAAATTGGCCAATTTGGTGTGTGCTCAATAGTCACGACAAGGCGTGCCCCATCGATAAGGACACTATCAGGAATCTCTCTCCAGGAACAAAGCCAACAAATTTAAAGGGCAGGTAGGATTTGGGAATATCCACTTGATAATACGAGTACTCAGATAACAATGGAGGTCGTCACTAATACCTTCAAATTTATTCTATAAATAAACCAAAAAACTGACCAGCACCTCCTAGCAGAATGAAGCAAATGTGAACCGGTGCAAGCTTCTGTGACAATATATGCAAAGTAAAGAATACAGCAGACATAGTGTGCGCCAAGATATGTTGCCGGTGTGTGCAAGTGGGGACCGGGAGTACGATGGTCTTAGAAGACTATCACAAAGGTTCAGGTCTGTGCCGTTATGGAGAAGGGACCTTGTGAGTTGATGCTGCTCATGAATTCACCCCAATATTACCTTATTGTGTTGGTGCATGTAAATGATCAGTCCTATGAAGCACTAAAATGTGGCTGTGCCAGCTACTCCGTGGCCCAGAAAGTCCTGCTGCAATGAGCTATGTTCACATTGTATATTTGCAGCTGATCATGGTCTGGAAATCCCTGTAAAGCTTAGGTCTTGCACTCGCAAGGAACCTCAGGGGCAGACCAGTG
This sequence comes from Oophaga pumilio, assembly GCA_009801035.1. Lineage (NCBI taxonomy): Eukaryota > Metazoa > Chordata > Amphibia > Anura > Dendrobatidae > Oophaga > Oophaga pumilio. Next base: position 172,884 of record VIAB01000950.1, read on the forward strand.
CAAAGTAATAGGTGCAACGCAATGCAAGTGTCTAGGAAGGGCCGGGTGTGGAAGGAACTCACGTCACAGTGACGATGTAGTGCAGGCTAAAACTGGCAGTCACTTTGAACACATCTTCACAGTGCTCGACCTTTTGTAGGCTCTCTGGATCCCACTCGGACTGCTCAGAAATCTGTCCTGTATTTAAAGAATAGAGTAATTTCAAAAAGGTTGTCAGCCACGAACAAGCATTCAATGCCTATAAAAGGAGTCATACAACAAAGAAATATTTTTGAAAACTGCTCAAAATAATAAAGGAAGCCATACTCCGCTTCTAGAAAAAGTCATTTACTGGTGGTAATGCTGAGCAGTCTCAGACTGGCCCAACGGGGAATCGTGGAATCCTCCGGTAGGCCCCAATTTAAGTCCAGCACTTATAAGAGATGGAATCCTTCTCCTCCTCTGACCTTAGCACAGCTATTCATTGCACGGCTAATCCGCATCCATAGCAGCACAGTCCCTCCTTTCGCTGCTGTGCTCACGCTACAAGTCGAGCTGGGTCACCAGCGATTGTCTGCAGCAGTCAAATATCGATGTTGACACATCATCTCTGCAGCGGGAAGTATAGCTAGAGACTGTTGGGCAACTGGCAAGTATAGGAAGGGAATTGAAAGGGGATATGTAACGGGAATATATCTTATTTTAACTCTATGAGCCGCTTTAAAAAAAGTATTTCACTCCAGCAACCATTAAGCATATCACCTTTCCAGGTCTGGTTTGTAACCACCAAGCATAAAGTGCCACCATAGGGAAGAAAATAAAATCATTCTCTTCCTATTTCCGTATTGCAGATTTAATTTTCATTGTCAGATGGGGATGTTATTTTCAGTTACTTTTTTTTTTGTTAAATTGTCTGGTCATTTTTTTGGTGCATGATTAAAGCCTTTACTTTATTTAGGCAGCGGGGTTCTGTCTTGGCATTCCCTTGGCATCCAGCATGAAATCTGAAAACAATTAAGCTCATGTCATGCACAAAATTGCTTGTAGCTACTGTGAACGCATAGCTTTTGTGTATGGTTTAGTAATTGTTGTAAACTAAGCCAAATGATCTGTTATGCACCTGTTCTGTAAGCATTAAATGCATCGCGAACCTTCAGGAGCCAGGTGAACGCCATGAGAAAGGAGGTGGGGAGGACTGAGGGTTTTATCCATTAACTTGGCATATGCAAGCAGAAAACGTGGAGTTAATGAGCTGTAGAGATACCTGAATGTTTGTGCCAACCTAGAGATCTCTACAAAGCTGCACAAAACCTGGAGGAATTTGAGCCAACGCAAATCGAGGACTGGGCAGAACATTAATTTTTAGACCCATTTGTATTATCCACAGATCAAATCAAGTGTTTGTCATATCAGCCTGTGTGGCTACGAAAGGTCATAGACTGCAAATACACCCATGACCCTCTATCTTTAAAAACCTTTAAAGGAGTGGAGAAATCACTTTGAAGGCTCTCATGGCCACGATCTCACTCTACTGGATCTGTTGAAGGCTCTCATGGTCCATGGCCGCAGTCAAGGACTTCTTTTGGTGCCTCATGGACCCCTTAGATCTAGAGAATGTAGGGTCTCCGCAATGATTTAGAATTTGGCCCCTTTACCATTTTTTTTGCCATCTGAAGATACCACTCCAATCCAATTTAAGGGAATAGGATAAACTCTCCTGCCCTGGTGGCCGGTTGCGCTAAAGTCCAAGGAAAACTTTGAAGGAGGACACACTGCTAGCCTTGTGCATGGAGCTACATTTTTCCCTCAATTTTTTTTAATAAAGCCTTGCCAAGTCATGTCTATTTAAAGAGGCCTGACCTAGAAAACCCATTTTTTTGGTATCCGTTTAGAGAATTTTTCGCTAATAGAGGGGTGTCCCTTGTTGATCACACTCAAAATCCTGCTGTCACCAGAGGACCTGGCATGTCAAATGCCTTACTCAGGGAACCCATTGGTTTTAATATAAGTTATGCAGTTCTTTATTTGCCCAGTGGTGGCGCTCTCAAGGAATCAAACTCTTGATCGATCCTCTAGTTGAAGCAAAAGCGTTTTCTATGGCGCACCGAAGTGTTCATGTGAATTAATTAGATCATTGTAATTCTTCGATTCTCCAAGTTCCCCTTATGATTAAGAGTCAAGAGAATCCTGGCACTCATTTTTATCTTGATTCTTTAATAGTCAAAACTGAACTATTTTCAGCTCATCCAGAACTTTCAACCACAGTTGAGCTCTGGATGTGGTGAAACGCATCCAGTTTTGACTATTAAAGAGTTAGGAGAAAAAGAAGAGATTCCATCGGCACAATCCAATCCGGTAATAACACTATTCTTTATTGGAGCATTACCGGATTGGATTGTGCCGATGGAATCTTTTTTCTCTTATGAACATGGCTTTTATCACCAGTGGATACCCTCCGGCTGAACTTCTGCATAGAATCAAGGTCTTCAACGTGGTGAGCTTCACCCACCCTCTCCACTCCTTATTAAAGAGTTAAGATACATAACATTCGCAAGTGTCGAAATTCTACTTGACTCCATATTATCCGCTCTCCACGTGCACCACTACCCAGAGTGGATCACTTATGATTAGAGCGGATCTTAGGGTCTACAATTTGAGATCCTTGTTGTCATTGAAGATTTTTAACAAAAGGGATTATCCAAAGCAGATGACGTCTGATTCTTCCGATTATGCATCTTGAAGGTGGAAGTATCTATTGGCAAAATCTGACTCCAAAACAAAGACCTCCAAGTTTTATTTGTAGTTTGGGTCTCTCTCTCTTCTATATACACCATTGAGCATGAGAGTATTACAAAAAAATGGTCCAGAAACACAAGTAGGCGCTCGGGCCCAGGGGAAATTTCTGATCTCGTAGTGTATTCCATCTTCTGATTGTCATTAAGAGCCCTTTAGTGACCAGAAATCGCTGAGGCAGCATGCCACATAATGCTCATTACACGAATTAACATTGTTTCACACCCAATTTATTGTGCATATGTTATTCCCTTCCATGCCAATTAGATTGCACAATACCTCAGTGAGCAGAGCGAAGGGGTAAATGAATTTATAAGGAGTCTAATTGATGCATATGGTAATGCCAGATTTACATTTCAAACTACAATGGATGTGAAATCAAAATGAATGAGATGAGATTGACTCTTAACCGCTCGTGTTAACAGGTTGGAATTCATCGGCCTGGTTGATATGTCCTCTCGGCAAGGTTGTTCGCCAACTCGACACTAATACACGACACATCACAAGAATTATTGACTTATTGAGAAGAATCAATAGACAATATCATCTCACCTTGACATCATGCTGTGTCTAATGGGCCAAGCCACAGGGGTCACTAAGTGTAGACACAATGGCTGGGTAAAATACCCGGTGGTTCATACAGAAGCGCTCAATCTGCTCCATCAATGAAGAACTTTGGACAACTGCACCATAATGGTGCCTATTGATAGTGCTTTAGTATTTCGCCTATGTCTTGAACCTTCTCCTATGTTTATTATGGACTTTATGATGACGCCTGATGAGATGCTGATTGGGCATTGGAATAGACCATTATATTGGCTGTCAGCAAAAAAAGGAGAAGATATGGAGCCCAGTCCTACATAGAGAAGATGTATGCTCTGACGCCAGTATGCCATGCCATTGTGATGGGGTGGTGAATTGGGGGGAGTGGAATGGCACCAGAAGGAATAGAGCATGTGTAGATTTATTGCACCTTTAGGCATGTGCCATGCTGGTGTCTGTAACAGTTAAAATTCTACACCGATCGATTGAGTTAGAGAAAGGCATGACTGTAAAGCTCTTCAGAGTGGTTGAGTTTCTGGCTTACCTGGTGAAGTGGATTTTCCAAGACAAAGGTCAGGGTGAGCAAGACAGCCGAAGACAATGGTCTAGCAGGCAGGACTTTCTGTATGTCATGTGGCTCCTCGAGTATCTGGACAGTTGGGTACGCAGGATGACAGGCAGACAAGCAAGGCAGGAAGCATCCGAAGATAATATATACACAGAAACTGTAGTTGTAGTCTATCCAGGACTTACAGCAGACAAATGGATAAAGACAATTGAATGTCATCAGCAGAAAGATGGTCTTTGCCAGAGACATAGGCAACAGGGATGAAAAGGCAAACCGAGTACGTTCTTGCAGAGAAAATGCACACTGACAAAGCAACACTGTAGTATGAACAGCACCAGAGAATAGTTTGTTATGCTTACAGCAGACTAAGGGTGAACTGCAGGTCTTAGCCAGGAAGTACTTTTAGATCTTCAATAAACAGGAGATCGCTGAAGAGACGATTGCTACTTGTAAGGAACTGATGGTGACTCAAACTGCAGGACATGATAACTCAATACAAAGCTCACTGAATCCTTAGACAGTACACAGCTATCCGAATCGGTCTTAAAATGCCTTGGGTTAACACGTCATAGGAGTTTTCTAGGTACGTGAAAAACTTAGATCACAGCAAAGGAACATGGCCATAGAAGAAGGCAACAAGGCCCAGCACTGGAGCTAAGACAGGTGAGTAACAGATGGAGTGCTGAGGCAGATGGCTTAATGAGAAAATGAGGCTGTTGGATGAAGCAAGACCAGACTGGACAGTGAACCAACTCAGCAACTGCTATTTAGTCTGGGGGCTAAGTAGACAAACTATTGGCTTACTGCACAGACCGTTACGGACGTGGTGTAGACAGAGCACTGAGTGGAAGCATCTCTGGTGGGAATGTCTGCTTTGATGGCTCCAGACTCTAATTTGTTTGGGAATTATGTATCCAAACCCTAATTGGCAAGCCATTTACATTGATAGGCTACCAAAAAACTGGGATTGATTTCATCCAAATTTTCAGTATCTTCAGCTTAGAGAGCTGCTCATGGGTGGGGTTGGCCTGAAAGTAGTAGGCATGGCTTGCCTGGTCTGTATGGCCGATAGAATAGTGGAAGAAGTAGGTTTCTGTTACATCAAGAAGCCTCCAACCAGATACTTCTCTTAACTGAGGCCAGCGGAGAGGACAAGGTGACAAAGTGGATGCCAGATTGGGAACATTCAGATCTATTGTTGGGCCCTCTGGATTGTTGTATTAGACAGAACATAATCTTGGGATAGTAACGCCATCATTACTTTAAAACATCCAACCCATCAGAGAATAGTGAATCCTGCAGCAATTCTTCCACTCTCTGGAAAGTGCTTACCGATCCTTCACGCCTGTACAAAGCCATCCTCCAGTAACGAGCAGCATGAGATTATATATGACGAGTCGTCCATTCATATATGGGCTGTCGTATATCTATTGATAGGTTTTCTGTGTAATTAAAAAGTCATCGAGATGCAGTTAGTGGCGTAATTAGAGCCTGGAACTGCGCTGTATATCCAGGCAAATAAAAAGGCAGAGGATTTAGTATCTGCCTGAAATGTATATTGATTTAGATGATGATAAGATGAATGCGTATAGACACATAAGTAATTACCTGCTGTAAATCATTGGAAGAGGGGGAGGAAATCTCACAAATAAAAATGCTGCCATATGCAGTGTGTAACTAAGCAGAGATCAAAAGTATCTGTGTGTATGCACATTGGACAGATGTAGTGAAACGCTATTATCGGGTGCCTTTACTGTAATTATAAGTGAGGTTTTAAGATATTTCTATTATAATGTTATTGTAAAAAAAATCTGATTAGTAATAGTGGCAGAAAATAAAAATCTGATTACTAATGCTGGAGGAAATAAAAATCTGATTAATAATAGTGGCAGAAAATAAAAATCTGATTACTAATGCTGGAGGAAATAAAAATCTGATTAATAATACTGGAGGAAATAAAAATGTAATTAATACTAGCAGAGAATGAAAATCGGACTCATAATGCTGGAGAAAAATAAAAATCTGATTAATATTGGTGGAGGAAAAGAAAAATCTGATTAATAATGCTGGGACAAAAAAAAATCTGATTAATACTGCAGGCTGACGATGGCTAGGTTTTGTAAAGCAGTAGACCATGTCGGTACATGGCGATCTCCATTCATGTGCCACCATTTGGGATTGTCCAGCATTAAAATGCTGCATTTTGTACATAAAAAAAAATAAAAATTAATAAAGAAGAGCACCACACATGTCCATCTCTGGTGTCTGGGTGCATCGATTCTTGTGACTGTGCTCCATCCGCCAGGTCAGTGTTCTGTGACTGCTGGATGGGAGATTCATCAATCTCTTATCTTCTGCGATCCCTTGCGGAACTGTTGATTAGCCAGGTTGGCTCTATGTCATAATTGCGGTGAGATGCACAAATAATTTAGCACCAGCCCAGCTAGTCAAAATCTGCGAAGGGGGTCAGGGAAGGTAAAGATGTATATCTTTGTACCGTGTTAGCCAGTAGATAG
>VIAB01000951.1:12200-34224 GCA_009801035.1 Oophaga pumilio
AAAAAAATAGGATTTTTTATTTTCATGGAAAAATGAATGAATTAATGCGCGCAATAACCTCGCTATTTTGACGGACTTACATGAAGGAATGTTTATTACTTGAAACAAACTGAAGAACACAAAGAATAGTAAAATTGACTACAGTACACAAAGAATGAGGTAAAAGTATGGCGAAATAGCCAGTAGTAGCACTGAACTGAGCAATCTATAAAGATGATATCCCACACAGTGTTCCTAAAAGGAAAAAGAAAGTGGCTATAGTGCAATAAAGTGACTTATAGTGCCATGCAAGTATAATGAATGCTGTATGTTCTCTAATCAGACGATATCAAATAAAATCAGGCAGAATAAAAACTGTATAAAACTTATTGCACCCAGAAAACAAGCACTGCGTTATAAAAGGTGAGAATGGGATTGAACAGTTGACCTAAAAAAGTGCTTGTGCTTCAAATGGCAATACTTTGGCAGTCAAACTGAAATTTCAAAGCAAAAAAAAGGGGGTAAAACACAACGGGGCTGCCCCGGTCGGTGGCAAAAGCCCCTATAGATGTACAAAGCGCGTTGGTACCTGTGATTCCAAAAGAAGTGCCTCCAGACAAAGTTCACTAGTTGAATAGAAAACCGCTTACTCTCCTTGTAGCGGTGTGGTTCCAATCTTCAAATTGATGTTCCGCTGGCTGCGGTCAGCAGCTCTATGGTTCCAGGTGGTAATACAGGAAGCAGGACCTGGGGTGACGTCAGGAATCTCTGGGGATAGTGACTTGATGGTCGGCAAGACTTCCAGATGCCTGCGGTCTGCGACGGCGTCCTTTCCAGTAGAATGAGGGGAGCAGGACCTGGCGTGACGTCAGGCTGCACGTGACCACACGTGGTCAGGGAGCGTTTGGTCGGCTACGGATGGCAGAAGGGACAAGATTCCAACGCGTTTCGGAAAGAATTCGCTTTCCTTCTTCAGGGATGAGTCACTTCTGCCTTTGGGATCCTTTTAAATAAGCGTTGCAAGTAAACTGCCATCAGTAGAAGCCGAACAGCTCCAATTCACTATCCAGCCCCTTAGGGATAAGGGTGTCCAGTATAAAAATCCATTTTGTCTCTATTCTTGACATGAGGGCCACATAGTTACCTTTTCTTCAAGGTAGGGGTACCAATAAAAGTCCTGTAACTTCCATACAGTTTGCATTGCCATTAAGAAACTCAATAAAATTTTGGATAATGGGTGACTCATAAATTTATTGTTAATATTTCTGATGTGTTCACCGATTCTCATATTCTAGTATATTTTTTATTTTCATGCCCGGGCATTATAAACTTGTGTGAAGCACTTGGGGGTTCAAAGTGCTCATCACAGATCTAGATAAGGTCCATAGGGGGTCTAGTTTCCAAAATGGAGTGACTTGTGGGGGTTTCCACTGCTTAGGCACATCAGGGACTCTGCAAACTGAACATGACACCCATCAACGTCGGCATTCCAAAACGTCATTACTTCCTTTCCGAGCCCTGCCGTGCGCCAAAACAGTATTTCCCCTCCCACATATGGGGTATCAGAATACTCAGGACAAATTGGACAACTTTTGGGGTCCAATTTCCTTGGGAAAAATCAAAAATTGGGGACTAAAATATCATTTTTGAGAAAAATTGTTTTGTTTTTTTTCACACCCAGGCATTATAAACTTTTGTGAAACACTTGGGAGTTCAAAGTGCTCACAAGAGATCTAGATAAGTTCCATCGGGGTGTAGTTTCCAAAATGGTGTCACTTGTGGGGGGGTTTCCACTGTTTAGGCGCATCAGGGGCTCTCCAAACATGACATGGTGTCCAATCTCAATTCCAGCCAAATTTGGTTTGAAAAAGTCAACCGGTGCTCCTTCCCTTACTAGCTCTGCCGTGCGCCCAAACAGTGGTTTTCCCCCACATATGGGGTATCGTCGTACTCAGGAGAAATTTGCACAACAACTTCACCTGTCCATTTTCTCCTTTTACCCTTGTGAAAATAAAAAAAAGTTTGTAAAATATAATTTTTGTAACTAAAAAGTTATATGTTAATTTTTTCCTTCCACGTTGCTTCAGCTCCTGTGAAGCACCTGAATGGTTAATAAACTTCTTGAATGTGGTTTTGAGTACCTTGAGGGGTGCAGTTTTAAGAATGGTGTCACTTTTGGGTATTTTCTGCCATATAGACCCCTCAAAGTGACTTTAAATGTGAGGTGGTCCCTTAAAAAAATGGCTTTGTAAATTTTTTGTAAAAATGAGAAATCGCTGGTCAACTTTTAACCCTTATAATTTCCTAACTAAAAAAAAATTTTGGTTCCAAAATTGTGCTGATGTAAAGTAGACATGTGGGAAATGCTATTTATTAACTATTTTGTGTGACATATTTCTCTGTTTTAAGGGAATAAAAATTCAAAGTATGAAAATTGCTAAATTTTCAAAATTTTCGCCATATTTGCGTGTTTTTCAAAAATAAATGCAAGTTATATCGAAGAAATTTTACCACTATCAGGAAGTACAATATGTCACGAGAAAACAGTCTCAGAATCATGAAGATCCGTTGAAGTGTTCCAGAGTTATAACCTCATAAAGTGACAGTGGTCAGAATTGTAAAAATTGGCCCGGTCATTAACGTGCACACCACCCTTGGGGGTATAGGGGATAATAGAGGTAGACCACAAATCAAAAATCTTCCTCTGTTAACAAGTCTGAGGTCTTGACCCTGGATAGCTCAACTTGGCTGCACTTTACATGGAGAGGTTGATTTCAATGGTCACTTCACTGAACTTCAATGGATGCTTCAGTTCTTCTATGGTGACACTGAAGGAAAATAGCGCACTAGGTTCCAAGTTCACATTAATTCTGATTACTGGTGGGTCACTGCAGAGGGACATCCAGAGATCAGTCTATTATCAGGGGACTCTTTGAACAAAAAATGTATTGCCAATAAATTACAACCTGTTTAAGATGGAATTTGCCATACAGCTGTACATCTGAAATGAAGGAGGTCAACACGTTTAGGATTTTTTTGTTAATTAAATGCATGTATTTTGGGCTTAAAATTTTTTTGCAATTGGGTTTCATTAAAAATGTTGCACCACTTAGCTTCCAACATGCTCTTTGTTTCTCTGCACATTGGTGACTGCAGAATGGTGACTGTCTTTTTCTCCTGAGGCTCCTCTGTGCTGATTTATGACCACATCATAGCTGTAGTAACAAATCAGCTGAGTAAAGGTTAGAAAAAGACAGATAAAAGCATTACAAACTCTCCAAATGATCTCACTGATGGATTCTTAGATAACTAATTTTGCAGACAGCAATAGACAGTGCCATGCTGAGGCTATAGCAGACAATTAGTGCAAAATTTTTAATGAAACACAATTTAAAAAATATATATTTAGCCCCACTTACACGCATTTAAGTGAAAAACAATGCTACTGATAGTATCCATAACAGTGTTTTTCCTTTAGCGTCTTATTTTATATGTTTTGTTTCTTCTTTTATTAATTTACTAATTTCATATATAAGATGAGAAGAATGGTCCAGGCACTTGTTTCAACCGTTTCACATTTTTTTGTAGTGCTTTAAAAAAGTTACAAAAAACAGAACATATGCACAGCAAATTGTTTGGACATTGCTCTGCATATGGTCATTCTTTTTGGCATTTTTTTAGCGTTTTCTCAGGAGAGTTAAAGGCGCGATCAGCCTATAGAAGATAATGTGTGTATACCAGTATACAATCAGCAGACTGTTGAAGATAGTCATGGCCGAAAGTGTGGGCACCCTTGAAATTGTTCTAGAAAATGAAGTATTTATCCAGACAATTATTGCAGGTACACATGTTTTGTTATACACATGTTTTTTTATTTTGTGTGGTTTGGAACAACACAAAAAATCAGAGAAAAAAAGAAAATTGGTCAAAATTTCACACAAAACCTCCCAAAATTAGGCAGACAAAATTCTTGGCACCTTTCCAAAATTGTGGGTAAACAACTTTGTTTCAGTCATACGATGCTTGTACAAACTCACCTGTAGCAAGCAACAGGTGTGGGCAATATGAGAATCACACCTGAAGCAAGATAAAAAGGGGAGGAATTGACTCAATCTTTGCATTGTGTCTCTGTGTGGGCCACAGTAAGCATGGAGAACAGAAATAGGAGAGGAGAACTGTCTGAAGACTTGAGAACCAAAATTGTTGAAAAATGTCAACAATCTCAAAGTTACAAGTTCAGTAGTCTAATTTCCTTTTATGATGAAATCACTGACTACGTGTATCAGGGAAATGCGGTAGATATAGTATATATTGACTTCAGCAAAGCATTTGCTAAAGTATCTCATACTATCCTTATTGAAAAAAATGACCAAGTATGGGATTTTCAAGGCTACGGTTAGGTGGATTCATAACGGGCTCAGTGATCGTACTCAAAAATCAAAAAATGGTAATAAATGGCTGCACATCTAATTGGAAGAGTGTTTCAAGTGGGGTAGCACATGCCTCTGTCCTGGTCCCAATGTTGTTTAACATTTTTATAAATGATCTAGATAAGGGAACTGAAGGTAAACTGATAAAATTTGCAGACAAGCAACAAGACGTGGAAAAATACTTGAGTATACTAATAGCTCACATCTTGCACATGAGTCAACAGTGTGATGCAGCAGCAAAAAAGGAAACACAGTTCTAGAATGTATTAATAGAAGCATAGAGTCTAGATCACGTGAAGTAATTATCTCGATCTATTCCTCCTTGGTCAGGCCTCATCTGGAGTACTGTGTTCAGTTCTGGGCACCACATTTTAAAAAAGACATTGAAAAACTGGAGCAACTTCAGAGAAGAGCTACCAGGATGGTGAGCGGACTTCAAACTATGTTCCACAATGAGGAACGGTTAAAGGATCTGTGAATGTTTATCTTGCAAAAAAGAAGGCTAAAGATACTGTCACGCTAAGCGATCTCACCAGCGATCACGACAACGACACGACCTGGCAGAGATCGTTTGTACATCGCTATATGGTCGCTACTTAGCTTCCAAACAGGAAGATCTCATAAACTACGCATCAGTGATCAGCGATCTGTATAACGACATCGGCGGTCGTTGGGACCTGTCACACAGCATGCATTGTTAAAGATCCCAACCTCGATAGGCGTGATTGAGCGCAACCTTTTCCATGCCCCTCAGCACAGATTGGTGGTCACTGTATGTCATGACTGTTTATGTCACAGCTCTCGCTTTGTGATTGGATGACCGCATCATAAAAGACGACGTATTAGCACTCCCTTCCATTGTTCTCGAGCGCAAGTGGTTCATACGAATTTCCAGCAACGCACAAAGGACTAGAACGTTGGAGTAATCCACAAAGCGCTCTGGAACAATGGATGGGGGCGCAATTTTCCATTTTCATCTATTGCTGAGATGATGTTGTGGCCACCAATCGGAGCTGAGGGGCGTTACTAAAGAAAACCTAGTCCCGCCTGCGCCGCTGACATATGAGTCGCCAACGAGGTCGCTCGTCGTTCATAAAGGGTGTCAAACTCAGCGATTCAGGCTCACCAGCGGGACGCCAACGATCAAAATACGGCCCAGAATGTTTGTGCACGATCAGCGACATCGCAACAGGGGCCACATCGCTGCTACATGTCACACACAGCGACATCGCTGACGATGTCGCTGCTGCGTCATAAAATTGGTGTCGCTTAAGCGATCTCGCCTAGTGTGACAGTACCTTAAGAGGAGACTTAATAGATGTCTACTAATATCTGAAGGGATGTCACAGTGTAGAGGGATTATCCTTATTCTCATTTGCACATGGATACACGAAAAGGAGATTAAGCAGATTAGATATCAGAAAAAACTTTTTGACAGTGAGGGTGATCAATGAATGGAACAAGCTGCCATGAGAGATCATGAGTTCTCCTTCAATAGAAGTCTTCAAACAGAGGCTGGACAGACATCTGTCTGAGATGGTTTAGTGAGTCTTTCATTGAGCAGGGGGTTGAACACGATGACCCTGGAGGTCTCTTCCAGCTATGACATTCTATGATTCTATGATCTCCAGAGATCTTTATGTTCCTTTGTCCACAGCGTGCAACATAATCAAGAAGCTTACAACCCATGGCACTGTAGCTAATCTCCTTGGATGCAAACGGCAGAGAAAAATTTATGAAAGGTTGCAATGCAGGATAGAGCGAATGGCGGATAAGCAGCCCCAATCAAGTTCCAAAGAAATACAAGCTGCCCTGCAGGCTCAGGGTTCTTCAGTGTCAGCGCAAACTATCCATCGACATTTTAACACTAGAACTACCGGAGGGGTCATTTTGACCCTTTTGCTATTTCTTTTTCCTATAATTTCTAAAATTTTAACAAATGAGTTCTGACTTTTTGTGACTTTTATTTATTCATGGTAGTGTATATTTTAGGACACAAAAATGATTTGTAACTCTTTCAGGGGCCCGGATTTTACAATTGATACCTATAAGTACTGAAGGGGTCAATTTGACCCCATGCATAAAAGTTGTAGTAGGCAAGTCACCTAATATTACAGAGTACAGAAAATCACAGTGCTTCTCTCTAGTTGTAGAATGTAATTGTATCTTTGCATATCAGGGATGATTCAGCATTTTGTTTTGTTTAAATTTGTCTGAACATGTTTGATCCATGTCTCTTGTAGCAATTTCTGTATGCACTTCAGTAGCAAACATTACAGTTGAAGCTACAAGTCTGCATGTTTGTGCAGTGTCGTTTTATTACTACTGCGATCTTACAAATCCCTTTTTGCGACGTATATTTGAAGCATGAGTAAGCAGAGGGGTCTGACAAGTGATGAAATTTTGAAATGTCTTCAGAATTTATCTGAAAATGAGTCAGAAGAAGAAAATCCGGAACAAATAGACTCAGAGTCCGATGAAGAATATTTTCCTCATGATATTTCTGAAGAATCAGATTCAAGCAGTAACAGTGATATAATTGACGATACCGAAGATTCTGGAGAGGATGATGAACGTCCTACTATGTCAACAACATGTACTGCCACACAACAATTGCGAAGAGGTAGAGGAAGAGGGATCCAACCACAATATTTTTGATATGGAGGGAGAAAGAAAGGTACAGTGGACATTCCACCTGTTATGGGTCATAAAGAGACTTGTCGCGATGGAACTGTGTTGGAAGTTGTCCCAATTGCTTCTGCATCTACTGGCCGACTGTCCCAACAAAACATTCTACGAGAAACAGCTGGACCCACCCCTTATGCCAAACAGGAGATCATCAATGGGAATGTATGAAGTGCATGGAGGTTGCTAATTGATGAACCGCCACATAAAAAAGTGTACAGAAATGGAGGCTCGTCAGAAACTTGAAGATGATAAATGGACAGTTTCTCTAATCGAGCTTGATGCATTTATTGCAATATTATATGTGAGGGGTGCATATAATGCAAATGGTCTTTCTGTAAAAACCTTGTGGTCAAGTACTTGGGGTCCTCGCTTCTTTCAAGACACTATGCCGAGAAGTAGGTTCGAAGAATTGATGCGATTTGTACGATTTGACATCAAATCCATCCGATCTGATACATTGAAGAATGACAAGTTTGCTTTATTTTCTGAAGTGTGGAATCGCTTCATTGGAAATTGTATACTGTGTTACAAACCTGGACAAAACCTAACAGTTGATGAACAGCTTTTTCCAACTAAATCAAGATGTCCTTTCACCCAATATATAGCCAATAAGCCGGACAAATTTGGAATAAAATTCTGGCTGGTAGCCAACGTAGAATCCAAATACCTCTGCAACGGGTTTCCATATTTGGGAAAAGATGAACAACGACCGGCTGATCAGTCTCTTGCACAACACATTGTTCTCAAACTAATGGATCAATTTTTGAACAAGGGAAGAAATGTTACTACAGATAATTTTTTCGCTTCATTGAAACTTGCCAATACACTGAAAGCCAAGAGAACAAGCATTGTGGGAACGATGAACCGTGCAAGAAAAGAGATTCCATCTTTGGCAAAAAACCAACGAACAAATACATACAGTTTACCAAGGTAAGCCAAATAAGAATGTAATTTTGCTCAGTAGTCTTCACCCAGATGTAGCAGTTGGAAACGACAAGAAAAAAAAAACGGAAATGGTAAAATTTTACAATAAAACAAAGGTTGGAGTGGACACAGTAGACCAAATGGCTCGAAAGTACACCACAAAATCTGAAAGCCGCCAATGGCTTGTTCAGGTGTTTTGTAATGTACTTGATTTAGCAGCTATAAATGCAACTATACTCTATAAAACAGCAACTGGGAGTAAAATTAGCAGACGGGAGTTCATTCTTCAGCTGGCATTAGACCTTCGTAAGAATTATTTGGAATCAAGAAGTGGCCCATCATCCGCAATGTCTGAACCACAAACAAAAGGACAAGAATTCCGCAAGCGTCGAAAATGTGGAGTTGGAAGATGCAAAGAAAACAAAACAACTAAAACTTGCGCAAGCTGTAACAAACCAGTTTGTGGAAAATGCACTGGGAAAGTGGAAGAAAGTACTGTTTGTGTTAACTGTTGGACACCGCATGCTATGACCATGTAAAAGGAAAATTTGTTTAAACTGCTGTACTTGATCTTAACACTGTTCCTACTAAGTTAAAATAAATGTTCTTTAATTTGTTGGCAACAAAAAAGTTATTTTACTCCAGAGTCAGTACTTTTGAATGGGGGTCAAAATGACCCCTAATGGTAGTTATAGGTATTATGAAACATGCGGTAGTTCTAGTGTTAATGAAATGTAATGCTATGTGTTGTGAATGCTCTTGATTCTGGGTTGAGGCTCACTCTGGTGGCTGTTGATATTAATGAATCTGTCTTGACTGACAGACGCCCTTCAGCTGAGGATTGAGCTGCGGATGATTGGCAATCTGGGAGTGATGACTTGGGAGATTTAAGGGAGTAACTTTCCCATGATCCTCGACGGTGATTAGTTGTCTCTTCCTGGTTCAGTTTGGAAGCCAGCTTCTTTCTGCGGTCTCCTACAACTTTCAGATAAGTTATTTTCTGCTTTTCTGTGGTTTTGTTTCCGTTTGTTTTTTCTGCCTTCTGAGTGAGGTCAGCCGGGTCCCCCTGCTGGGGCCTGCGTTGGTCTCTGTTTTTCAGTTATCTCGGTTCATTTGTTCAGTCCCTGTTAATTCAGTGGCTGCTGGGTAGCTGCCTGTTCACACCAGAGTTCTGATATAGCTGGGAGAGATCGTGTGGTCTCAGTATTTTTTGGAATCAGTAATGTTGGAAATTTTCCTAGGGTTTTGCTGGATTGCAGAAAGTATTCTGTTCTTTCCTGTCCTATCTAGACAGTTTTGGGCCCCAGCGTTTGCTTACTCTATTTTCTGCCTGCATTTGTATTTCATCTTGTCTCACCGCCAATATATGTGTGGGGGCTACCTATTCCTTTGGGGCTCTACTCCGGGGCAGTTAGCTTTCCCCTTTCTATCTTTAGGCTTAGCTAACTCTCCGGCTGTGACGAAGCATCTAGGTCATCGTAGGTACGTCCCACGGCTGCTTCTAGTTGTGCGGTTAGTTTAGGGGTCTGCAATCCATTAGTTACCAACCTCTCTGGGTGACTGGCTGCCTAGGCTATTTTTATTACTGTCCTCCTCGGCTACCATATCATAACAGCTATGGCAGGAGACCCAGGAGGCTCCACTGCTGACCCAAAGACATAAAAAAGCTAAACTGTAGTTTGCAAAAATGTAAGTCCGTAAGCAAAAATCCTTCTGGGAAAGTGTCTTGTTGACAGATGAGACTAAGATAGAGCTTTTTGGTAGAGCACATTGGTCACATAATGCCTTGGGACTATGGGCGCTAACCAGGTCCATAGAACTAGGAGCACGCTACTTTATCCCTGGATTACTCCTGAAGGTGGAGATGCCGGGTTCTCATGCCTGGCTATGTTCCTATATCAACTCTTATCTGTCCCCTCGTCCACCCACGGAGTTGGGAAGCTTAAAGGGGCCTTTACACATAGCGAGATCGCTAGCGATATCGCTCAAGCGTCACCGATATTGTGAAGCAACAGCGTTATCGCTAGCGATCTCGCTACGTGTGAAATGTAGTGGCAACCGCCCCCCCGCTGGCTATCGCTGATCATGCTTGAATGCGCTGGTCCATTTTTCCATCGTTGGCGTCCCGCTGGCCAGCATTAATCGCTGTTTGAAGCTTAAAAACGATGAGCGACCTCGCTAGCGACGCAGAGCTCAGAGACGCAGGCGTGACAAAGCTATGTTACAGGTCACGCCTCCTCTGCCCCTATTGGTGAGTACAATGCTCCCAATGTGTGAAAATTGGGCGACAACGCTGTAGAGCCTCCTTCCATTCTTTGTTCCTGTGCAGTGGATGGTATTAACCGGTTTGCCTTCTGCGTTCCCGTGTGAGTCGCTATAGCGTTGATATTTTAACGGATCTCACACCGTGGTTGCTTCAGTGTCCCTGTCTGAATCGCTATTGCGCTGTTATTCGTGGATTCATTTTATTCATCAAAGCACGCCCACCGAGGTCGGAATCTGTGACAATAAAGTAGTGTGACAAGGACTCAACGGCCTGCGAGGTCGTTATGCAAATCGCTGATCTGTCTTGCGTAGTTGAGGAGATCGGACTGTTTGAAAGCTAATTAGCGATCATGTAACGACGCACCAGCGATCTTTGCCTGGTCGGATCGTTATCGTGATCGCTGATGCGTCGCTATGTGTAAAGAGGCCTTTAGTGTATAGGATAACACGATCCAGACAAACAAGGGAAGATGGACAGGGATAACTGAAAATAACAATCATAAAAAATACACTCACCAAACAACAGAGGGGAACACAGGGGAGAGACTGAAGGAGAAACCAAATAAGAGAGGATGAGGATGTGCACACAAACAAAACTCCAAGCAACAATCTTCTGAACAAATCTCCAAACGCTAACTCCAACCATGAACTACACCTTTAACTCCAAACCAGACAGTAAGAACTAACACTGGCAATTCCTAAGTGCATATATAGCGGAAGGGAGTGATAAACACTGAACAGCTGAGACAATCTAGGCAGGAAAGCTCCAGGGGCTCCAACTGAACAGAATAACCCTTGCACTGCAAACAAGGAAAATAACCTGCACTGTTTAGTAAGATGGTGAAGTACTTTTAACCAGGGTAGGAATTTATGAAGCCGGATGCCGCAATTTTCTCACCCCTCTCTTTCACCATATCCCGATGACAACATCATTCTACTATTTATCGAAAACAGAATGAGGCCTACAAAGAAAATAATACAGTACCTACAGTCAAATATGGTGGAGCTTCAAAGATGTTTTTGGTTTGTTTTGCTGCCTCTGGCACTGGCTGTCTTGACTGTGTGCTAGCCATCATGAAATCTGAAGATCACCAAATTATTTTGGGCAACAATGTAATGCCTAGTGTCAGAAAGCTGGGTTTGCGTCCTAGGTCATGGTCTTACAGCAGAACAATGACCCAAAACATACTTCAAGAAGCACCCAGAAATGTATGGAAACAAAGCGCTGGAGAGTTCTGAAGTGGCAGCAATGAGCCCAGATCTAAACCCATTGAACATCTGTGGAGAGATCTTACAATTGCTGTTGGGAGAAGGCGCCTTCAAATATGAGAGACCTGGAACAGTTTGCAAAAGAAGAGTGGTCCAAAATTCCAGTTGAGAGGTGTAAGAAGCTTGCTGATGGTTATAGGAAATGATTGATTGCAGTTATTTATTCCAAAGGATGTGCAACCAAATATTAAGTTGAGGGTGCCAACAGTTGTGTTTGGCCCATTTTGGGGGTTTTGAGTGAAATTATGTCCAATTTGCTTATGTGTATAACAAAACATGTGTAATTGTAATAATGTCTTGGCAGAAATACTTCATTTTCTGGAACAATTTCAAGGGTGCTAACACTTTCAGTCATGACTGTATGAACAGCTACAACTATGTTGCTTGAATGAAGTTGTCAGAAAGCCTTTTATAAACTAGGAGTGGCATAAACAGCTACCTTTTCATGTAGAACAGTGGTGCACAACCCTTTTTGGTTCAAGGGCCACATTGTCATAGTGAACTTATCAGGGGCCACACTAAAAATTAAAGGGGTATTACTTTTAGTGACAATTATTGCATATCGAAAGTACCTGTATATACAATAAATGTGTGATAGGTGCAAATAAGAGCTATAGGACTCTTAGGAAAAAAAAATCTAAATTAGTGGGAATAAATGTCACGCTGTCTCTGCGTACAGGAGGTCAGAGGCCTAAGCTGACCCTAAGCTGGGGCCCTGACTAATCCCTCTACCTGGAGGTACTGTTAAAGGTACAGAGGTCCAGGCCGCCAGCGTAACCCCTACCTCCTGAGGATCCCTGAACCTCAGTAATCTAGTCCTGAGAAGGACCCCAATCACAACAACAGGGGACAGGATAATATAAGCCAACACACAGTACTAGACGAATGAGACAGTACAAGGGGAAAACCAAAAACCACCTTGCATACAAAAACTCACACCACAACAACAGAGGGAACACCAACGGGTAAGGAGATAAATGATAAAGCGAGGAAGGGAAAAAACCACACCAAGTACACTTCACTCCAAACTCCAAAATACCATGAGCCGCTCTGTTTGTCTGCAAGGAATGCTTTCACCGACAACTTCCCTAACAGACTGGCAGGTATTTGAAGGAGTCCCACTACTGCAGCATTGACTGCAGCTGGGCGAGGCTGGGCCTCATCTAGCACAGAGAGAGAGAATTAACTCCCTCACTGCTGAAAAACACAAAGCACCAAAAACTCAGCTGCGAGAAGTCAGGCTGTGTAATCGTGACGATCTTCGTGGCGACACACCCTTGACAATATAGTCCACTTGCAATCAAACCTCACTGTATCAAATCAGGTAATAAGGTGCTGCCTAGAAAGAGGGCAGACAGATGGCAGAGAACAATGAATGTGTGAGAAGGTTCCTATTTGTTTTTAACTAACAGTGTATTCCTACTTATACCAAGGACTATACGTTGGTTTAATAAAATGTGTATTCTTTGACCATACATTTAATTATCTATATGTGGTCAGGTTACTTTAGCTGGTGTAGTCATTAAGTCTGACCACTGTCAGCCTATCACTTGGGAGATTTTGGTCTTTCTACAAGGATAAACGACTTGTGTTGACATCTATGCCATTAACAGCTAATTAACATTCAACTGTCCTAAAAACCATTCAGCATTAAGGCCCCGTCACACATAACGAGATCGCTAGCGAGATCGCTGCTGAGTAAAGGCCCCGTCACACATAACGAGATCGCTAGCGAGATCGTTGATACGTCACGGGTTTTGTGACGCAATAACGATTTCGCTAGCGATCTCGTTACGTCTGACAGGTTGCAACGATCAGGCCCCTGCTGTGAGATCGCTGATCGTTACAAAGCTTCCTGGACCATTCCTGGGTCGTTGCGTTCCCGCTGGGCAGTGTGCATCGCTGTATTTGACACCTAACCAACGACCTCGTTAGCGATTCAGAACTGAAACACGTAGGCGTGCATAAATTGGACTTTTCCGCGCCCCTCGTCCCCGATTGGTGGTCGCTACAGCAGTCTCATTTTCCGCCGTGCATAAAGAAAGCAATAGAATAGCGATTCCATCCTTTGTTTCTGACCTCATGCTGGATTGCAGATCTTTGCAGAATTCTCCGGGTTGTGTGGAGTCACAGCCGAAGAACACTACAATCCACAAACCGGAACGCTTGTCAGGAACAAAGCCCAGATGAATGGATACAGAGTCAGAGCCGAAGAACGCTGCTACGATCCGAAACCAGAACGCAAACAGGTACAAAGGGACCGAACTGTTACAACGTGGTTTTATTTTAAACCTGCCGCCCAATCAGAACGCAGTAGCGTCCACCAATCGGAGATGATTGGTGATGACACAGTACAGCCCCTATCAAGGTGTGGATCGTTGAAATAGCTGCTGTGTGAAAGTGTCCCAACGACCAACGAGATCATTAGTTAGATCGCTGGGGCGGCCAAAATCATTGGGAAGTTCTGCATATTTGACAGCTCCCCAACGATCACGATACGGCTCTCCAGCGATCTCAAAACCGTGATGTAATAACGATCTCGCTAGCGATCTCGTTATGTGTGACGGGGCCTTTAGGATACAGTTGTCTCCAGGATTGTGATGGACCTTTGCACAGAGGATAGACTATTGTCCTATTGTGTTTTACTGGATCAACAACACAACACCTTTCATTATTATGAGCTAGAACACTTTACTGAAGGCCAGTGAGGATCAAATTTTTGCTTTTAATTAAAAGAGACAGACCTCCAGCCACCAACAAATAAGGTCACTTATGCCTGGACTGGAGAATCTGTCCTTTTTCTAGGCAGCACCTTATTATCTTATATATATTTATTAAAAGTTAAAGGGATATTCCCATCTCCAAGATCCTATCCAAATATGTAATAGTCGTAATTATAATATTAGCAGAAACTTCCAATTAGAAATGTAGTATAGTTTTTCTAATTCACTATGTCTCTTTCCTCATTTGCAGGCATTGCAGGACCTTAAGTATCCATGGTTACAACCACTAGCAACTAGCTAACTGTCACTATATCAGTGGTCACATAACCATGGATCTGCAATGCCTGCACATGAGGAAAGAGACATAGCGAATCAGAAAAACTATACTATATTTCAAATTGGAAGTATCTGCTAATATTATAATTATGACTATTACATATTGGGATAGGATCTTGGAGATGGAAATACCCCTTTAAGTTTTATATTACCCTCGCATATTGCTGTTCACTATAGGACCCTTACCTGTAATAATAGGTTCACATAGTTTTTTTTATGAGGAATTAGAATACAGTTTTCTCCTAAACCCACATTAAAAACTGCGTCAAAAACTCTTTGAATACGTTTCCGACTGATTTTAATGGGGAAAAGCTCCTTTAGTGCAAACATAACTGTTTTTTTTTCATGTTCTTTTGCCCATTTTTCAGTAAAACCAATAGGAAGCTTATAAAAAAAAGTATTTGAAAAGTATTTGAAGCATTTTTTTAAGTATAGAATTTGGAGTAAAATCCTATTAAAAATAATTGTAAACACCTGTGTGAATAAACCCTAAAGAGGAAGCGGTCAGACATGCACATGCCTCTCTACAATAGGTTATGGGTTTTGCTCGTACTTTCTAATGTTTCACAACTCCAGTAAATTAGGCTATGTTCCCACGATGAGTTTTTGATGTTGCAGAATTTCTGCACCATTTCTTCATCTATTATTTAAATTAGGTTACTTGTGGTTTTTCATTGCGTTTTTTACATTCCTTTTTATCTCCCTTTTGTGTTTTTTTTACGTCTTTTTATCACGTTTTTGACTCTGCGGTTTTTGTCTCTCGTTGGCATGTAATGCTTTAAATAAAACTGCTTTGTTTTTGATAATTCCTGGTATTTAGCTCTGACAAAACTTTATTGACATACTTAGGTGCGGATTAAATGTGTTTTTAATGCATTTCCGCTGTGGAAACGCACTAAAAATTCACGTGTGTTTTTTATATGCGGAATTTCCGTACCTAATTCAAGTTGCTCACATGCACGACTATGGCTACACAGAGAATTAGGGAAGATATAAAAAAATACATCTGATACATTTTTGGTACACGTGAGTTTAGCCATGATGTAACAGTGGGTGTATTTTCTTGCCGCCTCCTAGAATATTTCTTCACGTCTTCTTCTATTAATTGACCTCCGAAAGGAATTTTTATCATTAAATGCAGAAATCAATTTATTTCCCTGGCTCTTTATTATGGTATGAAGAAAAAACATCATTGATTCTGTGCTTGATGCAGACATTATATTACAAATGCATTACAGAAATATGGTGCGACTATTAAAATATGATTACACAAAAAGTATGAACATTTATAGGTTTTACAGTACAGTGGATTTTCTTATAAACAGACTCTTAAATATACATCAGACAATATTAGCTGACAGAAAACATCATAGACAAAATTGACAAAATCCATGTCTAGGCTTTTTCGTTGAAACAGTTTTTTCAGTAAAACATAATTGGGAAAAAGCCTTAAACCCAGGAACCAGTCGCCATTATACTACAAATATTTACAGAGGTGTGCAAACCAACAATGTGTTTTCCGCTTATATTTTACACAGATGGATAATGGGGCAGAATATTTGGTCAATTCATTGATAACCCTAAAGACATTTGATTATATTTTGGTGGGCAATGTCACGTTCGTAGTTTATTTTCATTCTCAACATAGGTAGCAAACGGTTCTGTACCCTGTGCGTAGCTACACAGGGTGCGCTAAGGTAGCACTCACATCTGGGCTCTGCAGCCTAAGGGGGCTGAACGTACTCGGCCACATAAGAAGACTCCAGTATTATAAATGGCATATGTTAATTCAGGGGCCTATCAAAAAGTTTGCACTACGATCCAGAGAATTCCAGTTAAGGCCCCCATACACATTAGACTAACGTTGAACCAAGTCGCCAATATCGACAGGTTCGGCAGATTGCCTAATGTGGTGTTTTTCAACTCCAGTCCTCAAGACCAACCAACAGGTCAAGTTTTCAGGATATCCTTAGTATTGCACAGGTGATATTTCAACACCTGCTCAAGCATTAATTCCATCACTAAGGAAATCCTAAAAACATGACCTGTTTGTGGGTCTTGAGGACTGGAGTTGGGAAACACTGGTCTAAAGTGTATGGGGGCACCGGCCAACTCATGGTTACGGTAGATGTCAATCTTCCATGTCTGATTTTGGACTGACGATAGCATTGTTCTCCCGGAGATAAGCTGACATGCCAGTTGGCGGCTTTCTCATAGAGAACAGAGGAGCAATTGGCCAAACAAGCGCTCATGGGTATGTATGGGAGAGTTGGTCAAGATCGGCGGTGGCGGCGTCTTTCAACTGACAGCCATCTAATGTGTATGGCCGGCTTTACACCTGTGGTTTGAGGATCATCTGGCACCTATGGGTCAGATTTCAGAAAGATACAGGACTAGTATAGAAAAAATGTTTAACAGCCAGTTTTATTTTGTAAAAGTAACTAGGGGTTTGGATATAAATTGGCATAAGGATGGGCATTTTCATTTAAACACCTACCGTACTTGTTTTATTATGGTAATATTTAAAGGTGAAATTTATTTTTACTCTTATAATTAAAAACATAACCCTTTTTTATGTTGGTGGTTCTCTCATGACAAGCCCCACATGGAAGCCACTGAAATAAATGGAGTGACCGAGTGATATCAGCGGATGATGAAAATATAACCCAGTGTTGAGCTTCAGCTGTTAGAGGCAAGTCCCAGTTAGGGGCCTTAATTTATCAGCTTAACATGCACTAATAGGGCATAATGGAAGGCTGGCAACCCTGTAGGCTCAAATCTTGCTAAAAGTTTTTGATGTGATTTTCCTTGATTTTAGTTTTGGGCCATATTGTCAGGAAATTTTGAGTATTATTATAATATGTGGGCATGCATTGCATTCAGTTTGCTTTGTCACCCCCCTACATTTTGTTATGTCAAAAAACATAACAATTTTTTTTTCATACTGTAATACATAGTATTACTGAAACTAATGATTTGCATATTTAAAACAAGGTGTTAAAAATGAAAACTCTATAATGTAACAAAACATTATGCTATAATTTTATGTACAGTCACGCACAGAAGTAGCAATACTTCTATTAATTCTTGGAAAAAAAAACATAATTTAGAAAATATTTAAATATATACATGGGTCAGAAAACAATTGCCGATATTAACCGTTGGGTTTACGTCACTATTCAAACAATTGATTGCAAGTCTTTCGAATGAATTGAATTCCAAGTCGGTTTGTTTGCTGGGAGGGCTACACAGGACCGGAGTTTTGATTGTGCTGTCCCAAAATATCATCAAGAATCGTCAAATTGTTTAGCCAGTCTTCGTCGTTACTGCTGCCGCCGCCGCCTTTCATTAGACAGTCAATAAAGTCGGCTTCATTACAGTTCGCTGACAGGACAGAACTGTTTTGGGCTGCAACAAAATCATACTGATGCATCTCAGCCCCAGAGTTTATCCTATCAAAGGTTTCGGGTGTTTGGACTGATGTTGGCCCGTAAGAAGGTGGACCAAGTTGACCAGGGTTCATTTGGTTAAAAGTGGAAAGACCTTGAGGCATTGCTTTCATGGCATTGAGGGCTGCAATCTGTCCCCGGGACAAGCTGGTCCCAATGTTAGGGTTGTTTAGGGACCCTACCCCTTGATTTGCCTGGGTCAGGCTAAGTTTTTGCATTTGTCTGATTTGAACCCCAGGAGCTATCTGGTTTGGAGGAACCACTCCCTGATGGGAAAATTGCTGGCTTGTCATATTTGGTCTGACATTTTGTTTGGTGAACAGTGGGTTGTTAGAAAATTGCTGCAAACTGGGCTCCATTTGGCTTTGACCTGTTAATCTTGAAACTCCACTCTGAGTCCACATCTGAGAAGATGGGCTGGCATAGACATTAGGAATTCTTGATATGTTGGACTGCCGTAAATGTTGTTGAGCTGCAGAATGATTTATTAGCGAACTGGTGGTATGTCCGGATAATGCCATTCCCGGTCGGACGTTAGGCTGGCCGTGCACGGTTTGGTAGCCAGCAGTCATACTAAGTGCATTCTGATTTTGTCTAAGTGGCATACTGAAATCTGAAGATCCTGGAAATATTCCTTGCTGCTTTGCAGTGTTCATCATAACCATGGACCCACTGTTCTGATTCATTGTTGTTGGTGTTATTCCAGCACCCATGTTTGTCTGAATCATCCCTTGTGTTGATGTGATAATTCGATGAGCTTGGGGAGGCGTTGGCATCGGCTGAACACAGTCTGTACGGATAGACTGCGGGATATCTGCAATAGAAAGGCCAAGTTGAAATATTTAGTAGGATGGATGAAACTTTTCAGATCAACACATCTCAGTTATATCATAATATCACCATTGTAACATAACATCAGATAAGGAAATGTTATGCAACCAGTGAGAAACATTAATTAATGCAGCAAGATACCCCCATTATCCCTGGGAGATTAGAGGGTCACTATATTGTATTGGTGAAAATGGATATTAAAGGGAATCTATCAGCAGGATTTCACCACCCAAACTGCTTATGTGCACGTGTAGCTCTTGTAAAGGCAAGTCCATGCATACATGTAACCAGCCAGTCCATTCCTCCATTACCGAGAAATCGCAATTTAGTCATTATAACAAATTAAGCTTAAGCGCTTTCAGTGTGGGGAAGCTTTTCCCAAGAATCTGATCTCGCTCTCTATATTTCCCGCCCAGCACCGCCTTCTGCTTAACTTGCATCTCCTTTTCTGTGTGACTTTATGCAAAGGAGCTGTTAGTCAACAAGGAAAAGGTGGTACGGGGCGAGGAATAGAAACAAAAAACTTGGAAAGTGCTTCTACACTCTGAAAGCACTTCAGCTTCATTTGCATATTTATTCAGACACCAATTTTGTTAGTAATGGAGGAACGTACCGTCCATGTAAAGCTATTGCTGCACTTGTCTTTGCAAGAGCTACATGCGCATATAAATTGTTTGCTGGTGAAATCCCGCCGACAGATTCCCTTTAATTCACAATACTGCCTTGTTTGCGAAATTTAGACCGTGTTCACATGTAGCGTAAATGCTGCGTATTTTCTGTTCCTTTTCTCGCATAAAAATTCTGTGTTTAACTTTTCCAAACAAAATGGATGTGATTTCATGAAAACTGCCCCGCTGTTAGAATTCAACAAACAGTATTTTACGTTATGTAAAGGTTAGTGTTTCTCTCTACGTTTGTCTCTCCATCTGTTTGCATGTGTTCTTCCTTTCCCTTTTCTTTTCTTCTCTACCTACCTCTTAAATGTTTTATATATAAGGTATCTTATACAGTATGTGTATGGTAACCCCATTCCCTTGCCTATCCTGTACATACCAATCTTTTTCATTTTCCTTCTATCACTTAATTTGCTTTTTCCTTTTTCCCATTTTCCTTTAAAAAAAACATGTTTTTCCTCCCACCTTCTCATCCTTAACCGTTTATTTTGCCTATATCTTTCATCCCTTTACATATCACTTTTTTGCTTTTATTTGGTTCTTGTTTGTGTCTATATTACTGTGTATTTAGAATGTCTCCCCCCTTTTTCCTAACCCCATTTATGTAAAAAATCCTTAGTAAAATTACTTTAACAAAAAGGCGCCCGCTGAGCGTCCAAGGACACGGCTGAACTGAGCAGTGTTGGTGCTTTTTTTTCTCTCTTTTCTTTTGTGGAGCCGAAAACAAACGCATGTAAGTCAATGAAGGAATAAAAAATAATCCACAGGTGACATGAGCTGGATGCACAGATGACGTCGCTCCGGCTCTGGGTGATCAAAATCCGTGCCGGGGATGCGGAAAGGTTAGAGATTTGTGACCTCCCGTCTAGCCGCTAGGTACCACTGATGTGGACTTTGGACCAGAGACCCATGAATCCATCCACTCATCTCTAGTCCCAACTGTCCTGGATACAGTGAACAGTTCTGGATTGGGGTCTACGCCCTGCAGTCTCGGGCGTCTGCTGAATTTCAGGACTTTTGTTTAGATACTAGTATATACTGTATACTTCTACTATTTATCTTCTTTTTGGAGAACAGGAATCAGTTATGCAATAGGAATATATAACAGCACTGTCAGACTGGGGTGCCAAGGGGTCAACAAGAATCAACTCCAGGGCCTCACTGTTTAGCTACATGCAGATGTGACATTATCCTCAATCACACATGTATATAACAATGAGCTGGGTAGATTATTACATGAATAAGATGCCGCCTCTGTCTGTACATAGTGACTCATGTATATTGTGTCAAGTTCTGCTCATATCAGAGGGGCCCACCGGAGGATTCTCCTGTTCTCCTGTGGGCCAGTCCAAGCCTGCATAACAGATACATATGGATGCATAATTCAGACTACAGTGATATTGGAGACTGTGGGGAAAGATTTTGGTTTCTTACTTTGAAATTGGTTCATTTGTTGAGCTACAAATGCACTGCGCTGTTCAGACGTCATGCTCATCATATTTGGCCGGGGTTTTACCTGAAATAAAAAAATATATCATGTAACATTACACATCATAATACTGTATAGTCGTCTGCAGATTGCAATCAGAGAAAGTCTGAACTATGCAGAATATAAGAATATATACTGTATATTTCCCTAATATGCAAATTCAGGTTTGTGCTTCACTCACCAAATGTGGATCTAGGAGAAAAGTTTTTGAGAAATGTGTATTAGTTTGTTTAAGTTTTTCTTAACAAAGGTATATTACAGTTGTAGCAAGTGACTTGCTATGTAACAACTCTTGTGATGATAAGAAAACCCCTTTAGGTGGTCATAATATCCAAGAGGGTCACACTGGTATACTGCTGAATCTTGTCCTTCTGCTTTCACTAGCAAAAAGTTAGGGTTAGCTAACTGTAAAGAAGTTTTCCATTTTGTTCTTTCTTGGTGTTGAAGTTTAAACTATTACATAATACTTATTTTAATTTCAATTGTCACATCGCAATTAAAAATTGTTGTATTGTTCTATGTTCTTACTGCCAGTTCACTGCTGGATACTGACCTCTCCCTGACATACATCATGCAGTACCACCCTGGACACAGTCCTCACTTCTCTGATCTCATCCATGAACATGACGAGGGGCTGTGCTGATGCCCCCAGCTGTATGTAAAACGTCTAATGCTGTGTAACATTGTAGAATAAGGGTCACAGCAATCTCTTTATTAAAACACCACTTCTGATTTTTCTTTATTTCACCACCTTATAGACATCAGTAATGTATGTTACCTGTGTATACCAAAATACAGTGGTTACGGAAAGTATTCAGACCCCTTTGAATTTTTCACAAAAAGATCATTTTTTTCTCATTAATGTACACTCTGCACCCCAACTTGACTGAAAAAAACAGAAATGTAGAAATTTTTGCACATTTAGGTTGGATGGTGAATGTTAGTGAACAGCCATTTTCAGGTCTCT
>VIAB01000951.1:35431-48885 GCA_009801035.1 Oophaga pumilio
TTTAAAGGGGTCTGAATACTTTCCGTACCCACTGTATATACCAATTGCCACCTTTTGCTGTTTCCAGCGCTGCTCTGGTCTTCTTCTGCACCACGTGACCGGAGTTGTGACCTACTGGATCACTCAAGTGTTTGCTAGAAAGACCGTTGGTCACTACTCAAAGTAACTGTTTGAGACTCAGAACAAGGCTCCCATGGACTTACACTTAAGGTAGGTTCACACGAGCGTATAAAAAAATTGGTCAAAGTTTCATCCAGAAAAGTGGAACGAATTTTTTTTCTCACTTGCCACCTGTGTACAGATCCGATATTTTACAGCAGCAACTAATAATCATTTACAGGACCATTTATAGTTTACTATGTTACAGAATTGTAATGTACATTGATGAGCAAAGGGGTAACAATGTTTAGAACTTTTGACTTTCAGGCTCCATATCTCACCGTCTACTACTGCTTTGAACATGAGACTGCCATCATTTTATAGACAATTATCTTGGCTAACTCATACATAAATTTGACTTGCAGATATTTAGCATATGATTAGTTATACAGATTCTTCTCATGTCACTGAATTGTTACTATTTTGCTCTTAAAAATCTGAATTTTAATTTTTATTATTTTGTTAGTATTTTGTAAATCCATCTTTGGAATTCTGCCTGAATTCTGGGCATATTCTCGATCAGACTCAAACATGTCTTGACAGAAATCTGATCTCGGGTCTCTTCTACACGTTCCCAAAGTTGGTGCATACTGGTCACTTGGGTATGTATACAGCTTTTTCTTCGATTCTGCCCACAAATGATGAATTGGGTTGAGGTCTAGGGACTGTGGAGGCAAATCCAGCACCTCTACTTCATTAGCATTGAACCAGTTTTTCAACCATCTTGACATATGCTTCGGGTCGTTGTCCTGCTGGAACACCAAGTTGTTTTTTTAATCCCCATAGTACTCGGCTGTACAAAGTAACTTAGCTTGCAGGATACTGAGATATAGCTCAGCATTGTGACCACCATTAATCCTGTTATGGTATCCAATGCCTTTGGCTGTGAATCAACCCCATATCACCAGGCTTCCTCCATCGAACTTGACAGCTCCTTCAATTTCTTGAACAGTTAGCCCCTATTTCCCTGGTTTCTTCCAGACCCAGTGGCACCCATCAGAGCCTAGTCTATTTACTTTCTTCTCATCTCTCAAAATCACCCCGTTCCAATCTTCTACTGTTCACTTTTCGTACTTTTTTGCAAACTCAAGTCGACACGCCTTATGACGATATTGACGTTGAGGCTTCTTTAACTTTTTTTTAGTACAGACTTGTGTAATGTGCGTTGCACGGTGCTTGTATGGATGTCTGTGATCTCACTATTACGAAGCATAAGAGTCACCTCCACTGCTGTGTTTGTTGCGCCAGAACTGATAGACCTCGTGATGAGCCGACTTGTTGACGCTGATATTTTGGCTTGATGTCCATCTTTAGGCTTTTGAATAGTTGGACGGACCTCATTTCGGATTCTTCCCAATGTCATGGCACTCACATGATGCAGTTTGGCAATTTTCTTGGCCAAGAGACCATTATCGATGAGCTGGATGATGCTGTATCTCTTTTTCTTGGGAGATCTTCATGGCTGCTCCTCGATGCAAAGCAATGACCGTTCACTCGGGAATCAACCTAAAACACACTGAGCTATTAGGGAATGTGAGAACAGGATGTAATTTGTAGTATACAGGAAGAAAAATGTTTTTCACCACCAGGAACAAAACAGTAACAATGCAGTGACATGACAAGGATCTACATAACTAATCATATGCTAAATAGTCAAATTTATGTATGAGATATCCAAGATGATTGTCTATAAAATGATGATTGTCTCACTTGTTAAGCAGCAGTGGATGGTGAGATATGGAGCCTGAAGTAAAAAGCTTATAAACATTGTTACCCTTTTGCACATCAGTGTATCTGGAATAATCAGCTGCCATACTGTGGATCCTTATGGTATCTAACTTTTTTTTATCCGATTTCCGAAAGAAACAGATTTTTTTGCAATTTTATTGGTCAGTGAAAATATTGTTCATCTGGACTTGCTACATTGAGTAATAACAGTAGTCCGATTGCTTTCCTTTTTTCCAAGGTTGGGAGAACGAGCCCTAAGAGAGATGGTACTAGTTAGCAGTGACTTCTGGCCAGTCAGAGCTGTGGTCAAAAGATGCCGGAGAGGGACTGGAAACAGTAGAATACAGACACCAGTAAGTATTTTGCTACACACAGGAAACATACAATACCGATACCACTCTTGTGGCAAAATAAAAAAAAATCCAAATTGGTACTTTAAAGAGAACCTGTCATATTAAAAATGGTCTCTGATCTGCAGGCAGAATGTTCTAGAGGAGCTGATCAGATTGATAGACATTTTTATGGAAAAAGATTCATTAAAATCTCTGG
Source organism: Oophaga pumilio (assembly GCA_009801035.1). Taxonomy (NCBI): domain Eukaryota; kingdom Metazoa; phylum Chordata; class Amphibia; order Anura; family Dendrobatidae; genus Oophaga; species Oophaga pumilio. The sequence goes on from VIAB01000951.1 coordinate 37,868, forward strand.
TGTTGGTATGCATGAGTCCAGAGGGCGGTCCTATTCAGCGACTGACAGTCTTCTCTGTATGACTCTGAATGCAGACACAGCTGCCAATCACTAGTAGGACCGCCCACTGGACTTATATGCATACAGACACCAGGGAATCTACTGAATCTTTTTCAAAACCTATATATCCTTTTGCTCAGCTTCTCCTTCTCTATACTGTGCTGTCCACAGATCGGACAGCATGTACAATGCGACAGGTTCGCTTTAAATACTTATTATATAATATCATTTTCATACTCAAATTAAATTACTTTATTAACATGACATGCACAAATAATATTACCAAAAAACGTCGAGAAGCAATGTCAAAGTGTGGAGATCTTGGATGGTTTTCTTATTCACAGTATCAAAAAAAAATTACTGAACTCTCAGTGGCAATGCTTTGGCGTGACAAATCTGTCCAAGGCATTGCCTCATGATTCTTTTTAAAAACTGATCCCCAGAAGCCAGCTTAGCGGGAGGAACATGTCTACAGAGCAAAGTACTTGAAGAAAACCCAAAAAATGAGCCAGAGCAAATGTTGGTATAAAAGCAATGCATAGGTGTGTATTCACACTGTGGCCATTTAATAAGCAGAACCTAAGATAAAAAAGAGCAAATACCCTGTAATATGTAAATAGATAGTAATAGTACATGTAAATAACATGGGGAGCCTACTTAACACTATTTTGATCAAAAAAGCGTAAAAGCCTTCCCACCACGACAAGGTGACCCAATCAGGACGGTAACTAACTCTTGTAGTTCACCTCGTTATGTCAGCAGGCGCCCGAATAGAGAAGGGCACAGTAGGATGGGGTCCCGACTGTGCAGCCACCTGACTGGAGTTAGGCACTGTCATGATTGGGTTCACCTTGTCGCAGTGGGATGGCTTTTATGCATTTTTGATGGAAGCAATGTTAACTAAGCATCCTATGTTATTTATATGTACTATTACTTACTTATTACAAGGTATGCGCTCATATTGTTTTCATCTTAGGTTCTGACCATAGCACTTAGTGAAGAGGAGTAATCATACCTTTGATGGGTCCCTAACACCTCAGAAGGCAGCAAACATGTATATCTGGAGGTGAGATGTACGCGTCTGCTCTTTGTACATGGTGACTGCCTTTCCGTTGTTTCCCCGCAGAAGGTCACTGTGGCCTTGTGTGGTCAGCATGGGGAGACATGTCTGCTGCAGAAGACGCTACGAGAAGGTCATTTGTTAACTCTTGTGCCTCCTCAATGTATATCCATTATTAGTATATGGACCCAATGTATTTATTTTGCTGCGTGTTTAACCAAGAGGGGGTGATAATTATATTATATATTATCACCAGATACACAGAAACTGACAGCCATCAACACCGCATAGCATCGCTCCACTGCGCTATCGAAGCTTCCTAACATATCCCCTTAGTTTGGGAACTGCTCACTTTACAACTGAGAATGACCAAGAGTGAAGCAAAAGGGAATACAGAATTAGGAAATCCAGACCCCCCATTTCCTCTGAGCCCAGTTTTATAGATGGCACTACAGAACAATAAGCTCTCATTCCAAAATGGCTCTTGGAAAAATAGGAAAAAAACAAAAGTAAAAAAATAAAAAAAATTTATGTTGAGAAGAAGTTGAAAGGAATCCGACACTTTAGTTTTATGATTTATCAGCGGTTGATTATCACTAGAGGAATAGTCAATCTGCTGTCATTTAGTCATCTGTATTCATGATGTCTGTGAAACCCCGCTGCCGCCATTGACTGACCGCTTTCTGCCTATGCTCAGTGTACACAAAAAAGCAGCCAATCAGTGGTGTGGGCTGGGTTATACAGAGCTCAGTATTCAGAGAACTGCTAGATCCGCAGGGATTTTGTTAAAACAGGAGCACACAGACCAGTAAGTGATACATCGTTGGAATCAGGATCTCTGCCTTTACATCATGCTGCTCTCCGATGGGGGAGTAATAACCTGGTCACAGATTTCGCTGATTGTCTTTATGATCTATGAAGCAAAGCTGTGCTGTTCTTTCATCAGATGATTTGCACCATCCTTATTATTTCAGTAGTCAGATACAACCTGAGCACAGGCCTTAGGCTGCAAGTTACATTTCCAAAAACATTCTATTAAACAAGTTCTATCCAGGTGAGAAATAAAGAAATGATTTTTGACAAACCTGCTGCCGCCTCATTATTTGCTCCTTCAAGATTGCGTTGCGTATGTAGCCATTAGCCGTGAGAGGCGCAGGCCCTGGGCCGGCACTTGGTATGGAGCCTGGTTCTTGCATTCTGGGAACAATTCCAACATTCGGATCCTGCCAAAAAATAGAGAAGCAAAAAGAAATGTAAAAAAACAGAAACAATAAATCAGATGAGAATGATTACTAAACTGGAATTTCACCGTATTTTGCAGCATTCATTTCATTTAAGGTCCTTTCAAGCAAATTTCTCACAGATTTCCTTATTTTGTTTTGAAGAACAATGTATTAATGCATTTCTCAGAATATGATGAGAATATTTTTGGCTATGTACAAAAGCATTGCAGTATTAAAGATGTCTCTCATTGCTTAAAGGGACCGATCACCAAGATAGTTACATTTGCTGTAAGTACAAGTCGGCATTGTAAAGCTGAACTAGTGCTCGCGGGCTGCTAGCCTGCCCCCTAGAGGGGACCTGTGAAATGCCTATGGACTGAGCCGTGACCGAAGCCGCACCGGTGGCGCCTCTATGACTGAAAACCAGAGGCTGCCCGGAAGAATAAAGGTCACTTCCTCCTGGCAGGCGGGCATTCAGTGTGGCATCCAGGCGGCCTGAGATCACTATTAAACCAAAGGTTAACCCAATATCTGAAGGTTAAAGGCGTTTTGGGACATGACAGGTCACCTTTAATACCCGCTGAGATACCTCCAGACCCCAAAGTTTAGTAAAGGAGGGCTTGGAAGGGTTAAAAATAGTTCAATGTTATAATTTCTGTGTCCTGTTGCAACAGCTGCTACCCGCCGGTCATCCGCTCTCCCCTCTGGTCCTTCACCGGTGACTCGTAGGTTTCCTGCACATCCCCAGTTACTAGTTTTCCTTTACGTCATGGATGTCAATGACATGGGAGCATGCTGTAAGACTAGGAGTCAGCGCTGGAGGACCGGTTGGCTGCTATGGACAGGTGAGGGTTAATGATAGTCTAGTATTTTTCTCTTTTATTAACCCTTCCAAGCTCTATAAAGCGCTAGCCGCCATCTATTGCTGAATTTGAGCATATAGGAACCAACAAAAACAAGTATTCTGTCAAATCCATTTTTTTGTTTAATTTGCTGTAAATTTGATTTCCTTTGAATAAATAAGGTCATCTCTTCATTGAGGGGTTTTCATTGCTCACCCAGACTCCCTCTACACATTATACTGATGTGTATCCTTAAAGGGAATCTGTCTCCAGGTTTTTGCCACATCATCTGAGAGCAGCATAATGTAGGAAAAGAGACCCTGATTCCAGCGATGTATCACTCAAGTTTACTGCATGCAGCAGTTGTGACACAATCAGAGATTGGAGATGCAGCAGAGCTCAGAAAGCTGCTCTCACCCACCCTCAGCTCTCTGTGTGTGAGCTGCTTACAAGAGGGGGCGTGATGGGACCAGGGCTTACGAGAGCTGTAGTCTGTGCACTGATAATGTCGTGGTGATAAAACATTCATTGCAAATACACAGAGCTTGATAAGTGACACATCACTGAATTCTGTCTCTGCCCTCACACTGTCTTCAGATTACATAGTAAAAATCTGCTGACAGATTCCCATTAAGACTGGATTCACTTAAGAAGAAGTGTGACACTTGGCCATTTATTACGTGGCAGAACAACATTTTTTACATCCCAACAGCACATTTCTGCAGGCGGTATGGGCTGTAACAACTGGGCTGCAGTGCAGAAACCAGGAGGCAGCACAAGCCTGCAGGAAGTCTGTGGTGCTCTGTACACGGAGGGAGTAATTTTATATTTGGTATTTGTTGAATTTGCAGCAATATTTTGGAATCCCATATAAGATATAGAGATTATTGGAACTTTTTTTTCATACAGAATGCTGCCGAGTATGTTGGTGCTATAGAAATAAAAAGTATTATTATTATTTTTATCATACAGTCATTTCCCTATAAGAGTTAAATTTTAGGTAAAAGTTAACTGGGTCCTTTACAAAGGTAAATATTAGTTCTCATCAGCAAAAAATCTGTACATTGAATCCTGTAAATGCTAATACTGACCCATATAACATACAAATGAACTCATATGTCTTTGAAATAGGATGACATCTAGTGGTCAGTACTGGTAGTACGCCTAGTCTTTTTGCACATTTTAACAGAATTTCATGCATCAGCGATTTGACTTTATACACAAAATTTTAATATGGATAACTAAAAATATATATCTTAAAGTGAACATTTGGCACTGTACGGTAGCATTGAGATGCAGTATGATATTTTTATTTGGTTAATACAGGACTCCATGTTTTTGTGTCCAGAAGTGAAATATGAGTTCAAAAACGATTTGCCCATTGTCCTCTGATCTAGCACTGGACGTGTGCAATAGAGAAGACAAGGACAATGCGATCATAGAACACTTAATCTATGTCATTATACCATAAATCTAGGGAACACAAAAAGTCATAGGGGCTTTACCTGGCAGCATGGGTGTTGTGGTGCTCCTGGGAAGCTCCCTATGGTGGCATGGTGTTGTGGCGGTAGTGGTCGCCATACAGTGCTACTCCTAACAAGTTAGGGACCCACTGAGAGGTTCGCTGCGATGTGATAGGGGGATTATCAAATGTTAAGTAGGAAACTCGTGTTCAGTTTTGTAAATTGTGCTTATCCACAATAGATGAATGCATAATATTTGGATGTGGGGTCATATCGGTATTCTATAATGTCACGACTATAAGAGGCCACAGGTTTAAAAAGGCTGCCCTGGACAGACTGGGTACAAGCCACTCCATCTGGTAGATTCCAGAAGAACCCCAACCGTCGCAATTTATCCCCTGTACAGGGATGTGGTCTTACAACTGGGTCCAGTGGATTGCTGCCATGGAAGAGCTGCCGTCTGAAGGAGCGAAACAGAGGCAGGAAGGGTGACCAAGTGAGGTCAGAGCCAAGAGGACACATCAAGAATAGAGTCATAAGACACGAGGACGGTCAAAATTCATACTGAGGTCAGAAAACAGGAGGACTCAGGAAACCAGCAGAAGCAAGGCCCAGAATACAGTCAGGTAGCAAAACTAAATGGCAGTGGAAGTCAGAGACCCAGGAGGTTAAATAGCAGGCAGCTCCGCCCAAGCCTATCCAACAGGAGTAATAAAAAAACTCACCATAGCTCTCTGATCTAGCAGCACCAAAAGTCCCAGGAATTAAGCAGGACTGATGCTGTCATGCATCCCCCTGCAGCAGAGGTGCCGCTAAAGCAGGAGCAATGGGGACAGGAACCGGCATAGATGTTACATATTGTAGAGTGAATTTACATCACTTCATGACCTCATTTATTGGAAACACCTTCATACAGACGAGCAGATCTGAGCTCCATCCCAGAAATGTGGTTAGAACAGCCTCTGAATGAAATCACTATGCAATACTGAAATAACGTGCTTTTTATTGCCATGTAATGCTGCTTTTCGCAATCCACGAAGTATAACAATCCCATCGTGATGCCTGTCAGAGCCATTCAAAGTCAACCACTGAAAAAGAAATCACTATTTTGTATGTACCTTGGAAAGACAGAATTCCCCGCCAGGTACTTGGTGCTGCTAAAATCACTTTATTTATCAATGTGTCACTAGGTGAATACCGTCGCCCCTCCATTGTTGTTTAACAAGGCACCTTAAAATATAAGCAGTGAATGCAAACAGTGCAGCATCGCCGATCTCCAGCTGGCTGGCCGCCTCCGTGTCACAAGCCATCTATTATCCCGCACTTACTGGTAAGCTTTGAATATTATGGATCGCCTCTGGGGGAATATTTGGAAAAAAGGACGGATCCGGTTTGTAAATTCTTTACATAAAAGAGGCCACAGTGCTTCTAACACCACGAGCCTTACTGCCGTCTTGCTTTTTTCCTTCCCCTAGATGCCGCTTGTTGCATGCAAGTTTCACATACTAAGATCCTTTCTGATGTTTTGCTTACGGCTATTACCAGTCACAACAATGGGCGACATAGCATCATCGTGTTCACCCCTGAGATGTAGGCAGCTAACCCAGACAGTCCGCCCTCCCTTCCTTCACTGACACTGATGAATGGAGGTTTCACATCTCCCAAAAGTCGGCGCCCCTAACCATGTACTGTATATAGATCTCAGTGTATGGTGTCCTGGTAGATTGACATCTGGATTTGTTAACCGTATGATCAAACAATCAATATAAGATCCTCTTCTCCTCCTTACATTGCTGTTCATGTCTATGCCCTACTAACTTCCGATGATAAAATGATAAGTCACTTAACAGTCCATAAATTGTCCGATTCCACGAAAACCTTTCACAGTGATCTCAAACATGGCTGCAGTTACACATCAATTGAGGTATCATTGGGGAAATTCAGAATGGTCATTGGGATATTATTAGGGCAAGGAGTTTGTATGTTCACCTCACAAAAAATGAGCATTGGGCATATTGAAATACTAGCAATGGTGACTCGGTGGTTAGCACTGCAGCCTTGCAGCACTCGGGTCCTGGGTTCAAATCCCACCAAGGACAACATCTGCAAGGAGTTTGTATGTTCTCCCCGTGTTTGCGTGGGTTTCCTCTGAGTTCTCAGGTTTCCACCCACACTCCAAAGACATACTGATAGGGAATATAGATTGTGAGCCCCAATGGGGACAGTGATGATAATGTCTGTAAAGCGCTGTAGAATATGAGGTACACTGTATTGATAAACATGTGGATATGGATAATTAGTATTTAATAATTAATTACATTCAGGCTTTTCATTCAGTTCCATCAACACAGATGTAGTGATGTCGTAAAGTTTATCTTGGCTCTTAGCGCACCAAGTTATCACAGAAGGTTCTCACTCTTACAGTGATTGCCTAATTTTATTAGATGGGTAAAATTGAAGAAGTTCTTGTAAAGACAAACAACTTTGCAATTTACCCCCTAATTAAAAATCTTTTCAGTTCTTAGGAACAAAGGGATTTTTAATTCCATAATGTACTGTTCACAGCCAAGGTTACCGGCCACCTGTTTGCTCTACATGTTGCCAGGTGGTCGATTCCCTGGATCCAGCCAACTTCAATGCTCCTGTGCTCTTCCCATGCTGCACAGACAAAGCAGCCACTGCTAGCAGCTTCAGAGAGTGGAAAGTGTGGGCCAGCGGCTCAACTATGCCAATATTCAGGAGCACCCCCCAACAAGCAGAAGACTAGGGAGCAGTGCGCTCCTGAAGATAGGTGCTTGAATTAATCCTTTAAAATGAGCCTGACACATGCTGCCAAATCCGTGGGCAGCATGGATCAGACACTGGCTGTAGGACCTCCACCAAGTATGACTGCGGCGTTTCAGAGAAAAGCATACTTAGATAGCTGCCGGGGACCGAGACTGCGCCACAGACTAGCTGTACAGGTGGGTCCACGACGGGTTCTCCTCGCCCACTGCCCTGGATTGACAAGTGCCTATACGTGCACACATCTAGGAATAACAGAAACTACACTATAAAATGGAGACTACAGAACGTTACAGAGCAGGGTTGCCATATGCTGAGACGTGTAGTGCATAAAACCAACGTTCTTCTGACTCAATAACTGCAGAGTCTAAGCCTCCTGTGGAATTAACATCAGCACAAGATCTGTGCCCCCGTTGGGAACTTCATGGCATGGGTTTCATGGCCAAAAAGTTGCAGACACGCCTTACATCACCAAACACAATGTCAGTGGTACTGGACCCTGACAACATTTTGGACAGTTGTTGCATCCAACTTTGATGGAATGAGTTGGGGACTTCCATGTATTGTTCCCTATGACTGTGCCCCAGTGTGCAAAACAAGGTCCGTAAACACGTGGTTGGGTAAGTTTGGAGTGAAAGCACTGGACTGGTCATCTAACAACCATCACGCAAATTAGAATGGAGATCGTGAGCCCGACTCTCTCATGCAACATCAGTGTCAGTCTGACCTCACAAATGCTCTTCTGGATAAATGGGCAAAAATTCTCAGACATCTCCAAAATCTTGCAGAAAATCTTCCCAGAACAGTGGAAGCAGTTATAGGAGCAAAGGTGAAACCATATCTATATTAATACCTATGCATTTAGATTGGGAGGTCATTAAAGCTCCTGCCGGTGGAATACGTAGCTGTCCCAATAATTTTATAGAATTCAATGCACACCCTAAATGTAGTATACAACAAAGGCACAAAACATCTTATGACTTTTCTTCGGCATATACACATCTAGGATGCATATTTCCCTTTTGCTTACATTTAAATTTTTTTTCTTGTGATGTGGCCATTATGCTTTTCAAAGTAGGGTGGTAGTCACTTTTTACAATGAGGTCTCTGGTATCTGTATGTCTTCTATATCATATAGGTTGGAACATATTCTTGGCAATAACAAGGGTTACCTCCACCCATGGACCATGGCATCTATAATTCCGGCCATATTGGTGGTTCCTCAGCTTTTCCATAAACTGCTATAAGAATGTGCTCTCTTTCACAAGAGCAGCTGTACGTGTAGGTAAGTGGATCGCCACTAGTGGGAAGTGCAGTATTTCTTATGGCTCAGTAGCAGCTAACAGTGCAGCTTTGTTATCACATTGTTAGATGTTTGTGGATACTGAAACATGTTCCTTCATTTTCTTTTCAAGGAAACAATTGAATTTCCTCTTAAAGCAACAGCTCATAGGCATCATGCACCACCCGTCCATGCAGTCAGATCCGAACGTAAAGATTATTTACAGGAATTATGATCTGACATGGGCTTCTTGGGTGGTCAGCGCTCGGCAAGATTTGTAAGGACTTCACAGCAATTCGGTATGACACGAAAAAGATGACGTTTGCCGGGTTTCAATCAGTCGGTGCTTTCTTTACATTGCAGGAAGTATCAAATGACAATTTTATATTTATGCCGCTTGTAATCATAATATGTTTCCAGTTAATCTGTATGCAATTAGCATTGCAAATGTTTTCAGGTATGAGCATGTGCCCTGGGGCGTCGTTATTAAAGGCAAATTCATATGCAGCACGGATATTACACACAGACACACTCGCTCTGCCTCTGGAGCCTGCTTTCTCTCATATGTTTGTGAATTGGAAGCTCTTACACCCTGGTTCCTCATCTTTCATTGTCAAATAATGCAATTTAGGCAATAATGTCCTGTCCATCTATTTTCCCCCTCATTTTACACTATATGGACTGCTTGTTTCTTGCTGACTGCGATGGGAAGGCAGACTGGGGATTTTGATTTCTTCGCTGCTGCCCTGGTATATCAGACAATTATGGTGGGTTCACACTAAACGACCTATGGCAGTTAAATGACCACCAACTGGCTAGATGTTGGCTGATCACTTGCGTAATAGTCTGTTTTCACAGGCTGACCATTCTCCCATTGCCAAGGGAATGACCAGTAATAAATACACAGAACGATGTGCTGACCGGGCATGTTGCTCATTCCTCGGGTGATCGGCAGCAGATAACTTTGCACAACCCTGGTCAACAGTCTAGGTCATTGCTCTCTGGCCATGGGCATGGAGTTTTGTAAATGTCCTGAGCTGTTGGGATCCCCGGGGAGGCATTTCAATCACAGCTATGTCATGACTTTGTTTGTGCGGTGCGTAGGTGATGTCTTGCCAGCCCGGCTACTCATAAGCTGAGCCTTGGATCCCGGAGAGAAAGGAAATTCATGCAACTCCTATCTCTGGCCATAGAGCACTGATCTGGATGGTGAAAAGGCGTTGTGCAAAGTGATCTGCTCATCTCTAGAGACGAGTATGACTAGGAACACTACTTCACGATATTTGTCCAGTGTACCAGTACCCTTAGTCTTGCTAGGAAAGAAAATGATTCATGCAGTAAATAAATGAATTTGTTGGATGGATGCAGTGACATAAGTAAGCAACAGGATAGAGGGCGCTATAAGTGTAGTATATGAGAACTGATTAAAAGGATAATGAATGATGAGGGATTACAGTCACCCTGACATGTAGTATGAGTGATCACAACTCCAATGTACAGAGTGAGATATCATGGGGCTTTAAGCCACTATAGTCCAACTGGAAGATTCTTCCAAGTCAACCTCCAAGCTGAATGTGTGACGCTAGTCACTTTTCACGGCCAAGCTGTGAGTCGGAATGGTCAAGGAGTCCAAGGTCAGAAGCCAGGAAGGTACGTCATAAACAGAAGAAAGAGACAAAAGTGTAGTCAGGTAACGTCCCAAGGTCAGAGTACCGGGAGGATAACGGATCAGAGTTGAAGGGTGTTAAACAGACAGATGGTCAGAACGAAGTCCAAGGTCAGGCAACAGATCAAGCATACTGAACTCAAGGCACAGGAGAACACACCTCACAAGCTGAATGTACGTCTGGCAGTGGTCTGGGAGACACAGCTCAGTTAAGTAACATGCCAATCACCTGGAATAATGAACACATAGAGACAACCGACGCCTCCCAGTCTCAGATTGGATAGTTGAGCTGTCAATCAATACACTGACAGCTCAGCACGCCCCTGTACCAGATTGGATGGCCGAGCTGTCAAAGTACTGACAGCTTCAGCACACCCCTATATCAGATTAGACGGCCGAGCTGTCAGTAACCGCATCCCAGACACTTTGAGGTGTGGAACTGTGACAGAATGTTGCACAGTGGAATAAAATTGACTATTTCTAATAGTGATGATTTGGTAAAAGGAAGCTTGAGATATAAGGCATAGAAACAAATGTTATTCATTAGACACGCAATGCGTTTTGGCTCTATGGAGTAAATACCTGATGAAGGCTCACTCTGTTGCTCTATAGAGCTGCAAAAGCACAAAAAGAGGACTTAGAAATCCTCCAAAAATTCA